>LYUA01000605.1:595768-606686 GCA_002093875.1 Calopteryx splendens | reverse complement strand
AAGATCCCACCGGTTCCGTAACTGTTGAGTCTGCTGAACGCGACCAATGATAAATAGAATGTTCACGTAACCACTCTATTCATAAGAAGGGCCTCAAGAAATTGGGAAAATCTGATTATTAATTCTAAAACTAATTATCGACTCAAAATTTACTTTTACCTTCTCATTAAAAACATGTTACTTTTATCTATAAATGAAAATAGCATCGAAGATTTTCCTACTAAAATTACCTACTAAAAAACCATGTTACTTTTATCTATAAATGAAAATAACATCGAAGATTTTCCTACTAAAATTAACCTCTAGAACTTCGATATTTTCAGCATCAAGTTAATGCTCAATTCTACACCATTTGAGTAAAAGCATCGAGTAAGTATATACTAAATTTATAGTAAAGGTCAATCATCTTCCCCCCGATTTTATCTCAATTTTCCCATAGCAAGGCAGATTTACGATACGATAATTATAAGGAACTCAAGCTTTTATATTGTATTACCGCTCAATATTATATTATATATGATTTGTGGTTCTTAGAACTAGCTTTTTTCTTTAATAATCAAAGCTAAATAACATTTCACATCTAGCAACATAATATAAGCAATATATCCACAAAAACACTCAAACTTTAGACTGAAAAAAACAGCAGACTAGTCCTATAGAGGGGAGGACATATTAAGAAATAAATAAATACATTTTTCATTTTTAATTTCTACTATTATCCTTTCTGCTCTCATATATATTCTGCAAAATATTTAATAAATTTGGCCCAATCATTTCTGTCAGACAACTTCACGAAATTCACAAAAACTTATTATCATTTTATTAGCCATTTGCTCTACTAAGTTTTAGCGACGACCCTTAATACTAGTAAGATCAGGTGCTTCCCTGGAATATTTGATGCTGATATTCCTTCTGAATTTTCCACCGTATCAAGGTTAACTTTCTGGCCGACATTTCGATTCTTGAGTAGGACGTCGACTCAGGGAAGCTGAGTCCTCCCCTGATGCTCGAGGCGAGCAGCGAAGCGTAGGCCAGAACACGGTGGAAGACCAGAGAGAATGGGTATATATGTTTATTACAAATTTGCATCATGCAATATCAAACTTTCAATTACTAACGTATTTATCTTCTACGGGTGGGGGACCAATAAGGGCATAACGGAATCAACTCAATCTCCAAAAAGTCAATTGAAACCCTTCCTTCAGCTTTCCCCTAAACTCCCCAAGCAGTTCTGCGGGGATATTATGCACACCAACTACCTTCCTTACCTCTACTTTACAAATTTTTCTTTATGTCGCTTTCTAGCATGGCGGAACCAAACTGGTCACAAAGTTCCCCGCGGATTATATAAAACTTGATTGATCGGTTACTATGTTCTCATGGCTGGCACCGGTTATCCTTTTTTTATTTCCTGAATATTTCATCTTCATGTGTACCGGTCCCGTTTCTTCCCGTCTCTATCATCGTCTTCTTCTTTCCACGTTTCCTTCGCTATATCAGTTTCACTCCTCATTTAATTCTCTAAGCAACTCCGTGCCCACATTCTTTCCTTTCGTCTTTTAAATCATCTCACATTTCATCCATGACACCAAAAACATTGTCACATTAACGATTTCCTTGATTGTATCCTGACCTCATTATCCCTTTCTAGAGCTTACCCACTTTTCCCCTAACGTTCCCAATCTCCAACCACCACAATTGTACTTTGTCAGCAGGCTCTTCATTAAACCTAACACAATGTCCCGATCAAATCATTCATACACCATTTTGGCCTTCTTCTCTTTTCACCCCGCATGAATTTAAAGCCAACATTTCATAACCACTAAGTTATTATTCGAATTTCCATGCAATCTCTCAAGAGTGTGAGTTTATGATGCTCTTCTTTAATCCATATCCGAACATAATATAATCTAATGTTTACCCCAGTACATCTGCAGGCTCTTGCAATGTGTAACTGCGCCTATTATACGCCAACGAATTTTCGTCAGGTGTTCTTCCTCCTGAAAAACGCAACGTTTCTCACCTAGTTTTTCCTTAATCACACTTCCCTACTAAACTCTCTACTCTCGCTACTATCTCTGCCTTCGCTCATCACTGCATTTCAAACCCTCCAATGATTTTATCAAGAAAATTCTCATATCTTATTTCCAGTAACCACTTGCCGCCGTCTGCATCTGAATCACAGATAATTTAATATTATCTGCTTATCTCCACTAATAATGTTTCATCACTCACTTGTTCTTTATTTACTACTATCATCCTCATTATTCCACACAAAACTAGACTGTTCCACGTTGACACTCCTTCCCTCCGATGTAAACTGCACCCAACGTTCAGTAGTCCCGTTATCTTTCCATTTCAGTTCACTAAGACCAAACATATCTATACTTCTCTACCCGCAATATTTGCGTAGCTTTCTAACTTTCCTCCTGCTAACTATCTTCCCAACGTATCAAGTTCATATGCTAATAGACGTGATCCTCTAGGAAACTGTGTCTCCTTTAATGTTGCTGCTGACTCGACATGGTAAATATTTTGAGTGACGTCCTGTTACCTTTCCTGATACCAGGCATACCGCCCCCTCAGAAGACCAAGTCCTTAGGTATCCCGGATCAATTAAACTATTCGTGTGGGTAAGAGTGAGGACCTCCTTTCGCCTGGCCCCTACCCTTCACTCTATCTTGCAAGGATGACCCGCCCAAGTAATGTTACCATCCCACATAGCCAACTAGATCCCAATGTCATTTTTAAATACAGCACCCGCCAAAATTTTCATTTATTAATATGACAACTGCTATTTTTCTCGCGCAAACACCTTCCAGACCAGCTACTGTCAGAAATTCAAAAATCCTACTGTACCGGAGGACAGTATATGCTTGTATGTCGAGTTCATATTTTGAATAATTTCGATAGGAGGACAGGCCAATTTATCCGCGCTTCCGCCATCCTATCCATCCAACGTTCTAACCCAGCGAGCACACACCATAGCGTCTTAAGAGACGAAGAGGAAACTCGTTTCAAGCAGCGAACAAGGCCCTGAAAAGCGTCCGCCGAGGCAATGAGAGAGAGGGGTGGGGAGGAGAAAAGACAAAACAATTAACTCTCGTTTCGGAACGAAAATGCAAGAACATTGACTCTGGCAAAAAATTAGCGAGAATCAGAATTCACTGCGGAGGGCTTGGACTGTAGCAAACAGCCGATTTGCCTCAACTGACATGATGGTACAAGGATCTCTTTCTCATAATACTAGGTAGAAATGACGTTTTTCTAAGTCTTCGTGAATTCACCTCCCTATGAGAAAAAGTGATCGAAGAAAATGAATAATTCGGATTAAAATTTTCTTGCAATTGTCTGTAGCATCTAGACACTTGATGACAGAAATCTCAATAGAATGTCATCAACCATTCCGCTCGTCCATACCCAAGAATGAAAAAGTTTCTGGTAGTTGAGTTAGTGCCATTCAACCTGATTCACTGGACCAACGCAAGCGAAACGGATAGGAAATGATGCCCAACCGCCGCCTTTTTTGAGTTAGCCTTGAGATTTAATAATGTGCTCCGCCCCCAAATGCTCGTTTTGTTCCACGAAAGAATGGAGGCCACTGGGCGCAACCTCCAAGGCCTCCCGATACTCCTTCACGAAGCGGGCCCATCCGCAGACTCAATCCCGCGTTCAACAGTTCTTGAAAGAACTAGACTGGTATTGCTCACCAGCTTCTGCGTTTCATCTCATTACCCCTGAAGGTGGCATTAACTGCTGCGACTTCACCCCAGCAAAGCAGAAGATTTTCTCATTCCCGTCAACTAAACTAGAGAGTGCTCTTTATTTTAGGTCTCAAATTTTTAAATCCCAAACCTTTAATAACGCCACGCTTCCCTCTTTGACTCCAGATGGAGCATTAAATAAACACTGAAGCCTGCTGATCCTTGCACGCACAGGAACGCGAAATTAACTAATTTTATTGGTATGAGCAATATAAATAAGTAAAATATATATTACATAACTCCAGGTCACACTCAAGTATGACGATATATGAAATAAAATTAACTATGAAAAGGTGAGAGGAAATGTTTACGTCATTTAAGAGTGGAGGAAATTATACAGACATATAACATTGAGAAAGTGGATGTGATTAAAGAGATGGTAAAAAGCGGGAAATCCTTGGGGATGCGAGGAGAGGAAAGGCGATATCTGAATATGGTTGATTGGAAGGATGAGATAGAAGTGAAAGTAAATTGGCAGGCGTTGGATAACAATTCAGGTGTGAGATAATTCTCTTAGGTTGGTCAAAAGAATAGTTCCACGACATGCTGAGGGAATGGGATAGCGATCGGAAAAAAACGGATAAAACCAGATAAAAATCAAGGAACTCCAATGAGGCAGAACTCTTATATTATTAATGTTGTACGTTTCGTGAAAAAATACAGCACTTTCCGTGTGGGCGTTTCAATATATATTTTATGCTCGTCATAGAATGAAGTCGTATCAATAAAACAAATGATATAGTTCTATTACTGAAGCATCAAATGGCTCATCACACCTATCCATTTATACCCCATCCGAATTTAAACGACTTCGAATAAGACCCACCTTTGGAAGACCAAAGTTTAAAAAAGCGTCAGAAGAGTTAGGTCTCTCAACCAAACTGAGTTGGAGTCACAAAAGACTGCAGTAAAAGGCTGTAAGCTGCAGGATGAGGAGAAAAATTGTATTTATTTGTTAACAATGATGAAAAAATATGTGCATCAAAGATACTCATGAGAACAAATACAAAGGCCTATTTTTACACGAACCACCCATTATAATTGTTTTTTTTAAGTGCTCAACCTTGTAATCTCTTTAAACTGTTCCCACCTAACACTCACCACGACCATAAAAGGCCCGTGCATTAATTAATTTAGCCATTACAATTTTACAAATACATATAATTTTAAGGCACAACATCAATTTAATAACCCAGCAATACTTAATATACTTAAAAATACTCAATTATTAGTCTGATAATAAAAAAATGTGATCCTTTTCCAGAATTTTCTCTCAACTAGAAAAATTTCAGACTGGATGTTCCCGATTGGCGTGAATTGTCATCCTGAAAAGTCATGATGGGTAACATTCCCATAGAATTACTAAGGGATTCGGGGTAAATAGGAAAAACTATTCTTTAGGGTAATATGAGGCATTTCCGAAGAAGGATCAAAAGCCAACCTTCCAGTCGTATTGTGAAAGGATTTTGACCAAATTACATCATTATGCCAACTTTAATTTCGTCCAAATAATATAAAGAAGCATCAAAAAATGAGATCTGATCTATAAGTTTATTTTCATGCGTGGCATCGGTAACGTTAAGAACAATCAGGAGATCATTGGATGGAGGACAAAGGACTACCTACGCGAAGATGCTGTAGTATCATCTAAAGCTACAAGCAATATCAATTTAACGTATACTGCAGGACGCGAAAGCACTGTTAGTTGAAGAGAATTTAAGTGATATTTTTCAAGTAATGGATAATTGTGACATTACGCTTTTTACGAATCGATTTTAAAGATGCGAGGACCATCCAGAAGGTCATAGCGGTTTAGAAATAAAAACTGCGCAAATCATCTTCAGGTGATGTTTGTTATCTCGTGTAACACTGACTGAATATTTACTTTTTCCCACATAATAACCGCCGACGTTCAAACATTTGTAATAGCGTATCACCAATTTTTCGATTCCTCCTCCTCTTGGTTGACTTTGTGTCCCGTAATGCAACAATTAATGCCGATGTACATTGTGAAGAGAGCCATTTAAAAAAACGGCGTGAATAATTGAGTAAGGGTGTGGTGCTCCTTCACGATAAAGCTGGGAATTGGGAAGTTTTGGACCACCCCCAAAACAGCCCGGACATAACTCCCAGTGACTTTCACTTATTTTTAAGATTGAAAACATTTTGGGGGGGCCAACACAATCTTCTTCCACTAGACAACACTTCACGGATTACAATGGGGTTTAACCTAGTGTGACAAACTAGTTGCCGAATCTGGTGGGAGAGAACTATCAAGAAGGTATCGACAAATTGGTGATACGCTAAATTTTTTAACATTGGCGGCGATTATGGGGAAAAATGAGCAAAATTGTTGCAAAACAATTGGCTATGATTTTTGGTAAACGCTAAGAACTGGCGAATACACCTCTTCAACGGGAATGATTTGGTTGATACTCCTCGTACCTAAGCCAGAGTTCATAAACTTTGGAATCTGTTTTGGCTGTGGTCGATCGTCAATTTTTTCAATTATTTTCCTTTCTCAAATCACCCTCGATTAAAAGGCCGCAATATACTCGTACGGCGTAGGAAAAATTAGGACTACAGAAAAATTGAGAATAAAATTACTTGATATGTGTAGTGGGTTTATAAAACCAAAAACCAGAGTAAAAAAACAAAACTTCTTAAAAAAATCTCCGACCCTTGGTAATGGTTTAATCAAACTAAAATTACAGTAATCAACCCGAAGATCGGTTAGGTAGGCGAGGGTAGAGCTCACCCAATACTAAGGCTTAAGACGTTCCAGACGACTTAAGACATTCACGCATCACGGTAGGGGGGCCAGACCCTTTCCCTGTGGGGGCCATATACAAAACAGAAAAGAGCTTATTAGAAATATAAACTATACCCGCATAAGTGCTAAAATAGATTAAAAATAAATAAATTATAATATAAATTGAGCCCCCGCGAGTAACACTACGTAAATTAAGTCCCACCGTCATACGACCAAGGAAATTAATTCATAACTTTTTAGTTATACCTATAAATATTTCCGTTATTCTCTCTTAAACTCTCCAATTGGGAGCGCTTTTCTATTCACGGAATATATGCCTGATAAAACTGTTCCAACAAAGAGTGATCTAAAAGTGGCCTAAAATTGGTTAATGATAAATAAACATTAACAAAATTTCCAAAATGTTTCTACTTACGGTCCACGTCTTCGCGAACCCGAGACCGCGACTTTGCCATCACAAGCAAATGCACAAACCTCCTGTTGGCAAAACGTTAGCTATACGAGTAGCACGCAAACATTCCATACAGCTCTAGAGATACTGACTGATACGATATTTGAAGGCCTCCACAGCTCCGCGCCAGGCTATTTCATTAAACCACGCCCCCTACGACCAATCACAAAAGCTTGTATACGAAGGCAAGTTCGAATTCAGGAAAACAATAAACAAATGGCATAAAACTTGACAACTGCAATGTGAATTCATGTAGTGATCGAAATAAAAATTACTCCGTGACAAATATTTCATTCAATTACACTTTAAACATTTATCTCACCATTTACACCTAATGTCCAGAGCATGATAAAATTTCGAAAATGATAGTGAACACTAAATTCTGAATAAATTGAAGTTAAAGTGCCACTCCACATCTGCGATAATACATATGAGTCACAGTATCAACTAGTTTGTACAAAAAAATCCATGGATGACATGAGACTACTGCACAACAGTTAAATTTACTGACCGTATTTATTGTATTCGTAATTGACTCCGTCTGCTTCCCTATCAGCATCATCTTCATTCTTTCCACACATGCCTTGAGCAATTTACCTTCGAAGAAGTGAATACTAAATTTTCAAAGCACAGAGGTTTGTACAATATTCCACGCGAATTCTACAGCACTACACCGTAACTGGGTAAACAACTCTGAATCACTCTCCGGACGCCACCAGTGCCACCTTCGTGCAAGAAAATCACCTAAAAACAAGTCACAATTGGTATTTGGATTCGTCCAATCAAATTAACGCAGTAGAAAAGAAAACAAACGTTGAAATTTCGAAGGTGGGAAATCGTTGAGTTGAATCGTGGTTGTGTCGAATTTCTGACTCGTTGAGGAAATTCCTTTTGTCATGGAAAATGAAAGGTTAAGCCCTGTTAAGTTTGAGAGGGTAAAGGGTGATGAACTGAAACATCTTAATGATGAAATGGTGGATGATGTCCCAATAATTGAAAAACGGAATCGTAGGAGATCGAGTTTTTTTGCCGAATTGAGAAAGAGTTTGTCAGAGAGTAAAAAAGGTACTTTTGTGACATAACCATTGTTTAATATGTTAAATAATTAAGACTTGTTTATTTTACTGTGAAGACATTTATTTTTGTTCCAAAAAATCAATATTAACACCAGACTTCGAAGAAATATCTCCTGAGGAAGAGAATGTCTCAAAGTTAGTATATCAATGCAAGATGTATTTGTAAAAATTAAATAATTCACAGCTCATCTGAATAACTTGTTTCTACAGGTACATAGAAGAAATAAAGAAAGAAAAAAAAGAGTGGTTGGATGTTACCAGAAAAAGGAAACACGACTATGAAAACACTTGCAAGTAAGGAATTCCTCATTTACTAAGTATTCATGGTTAGCATTTATGAACCTAAACATATATATAACTTTCGTAGTCAAGTTCGTATTACTGGAATATCTGATTATTGTTGTTTCACTATCATTAATGCACCCAAAGCCATCTAACAATAAGTGTTAGCTTGATTACATTTTATCTACTAACTTGAGTTCTCTCATGTAGGTGCATCTTGATAATTGTATTTTTCCTAACGCAAAATCCCACCTTTAAAAATTAACATATTTGGGTGAACTTTTTCAACCATAGTTATGTCACCAGTGTTATGAAGCACAAACAATTAATTAAACACTTATTTGCTATCAAATATATAATAAGTTGAAAATTGGTAAAATGCTGTTTTGTAATACCGTTCATACTTTGTATTTTAATATGACATTCCTGTTTGCAATAATATAGCTTGGTTGCACTTATCTAAATCTCTAGCTCGTGTTGTAAATGTTGACCCAACTAGGGTAAACCCACAATGGCAATCCCTTATTGATTACGACATCCCAGCTACCAATTTTGAATGTAAAAGTTTTAATATTGGTCTCTGACCATTTTGGACTTAACTCCTTATCCCAAAAAAAACCCATGAAAAGCTGACTACTATATACCAATATCAAAGACATCTGTATTTTCTAAATTATGTGGAATAACTTTTGTTATCGTCTTTATGACTACTTAAGATTACACCAATTACTTCATGAGAATCAACATGGCTTCAGAACTGGCTAATCAACTACCTCTGTACTTTTGAACTCCTAAATATTTTTCTCCAAGGATTAAACAAGAAACACCTCACTGTAGGTACCTTTTTTGATTTAAGTAAAGCTTTTGATCTCATACATCACAGCATACTCAAATGCAAACTTAAGTTTAGGAGTATTAGGAGTGGCCCTAAATTGGACTGTCTTATCTGAGTGATAGACAGCAAGTTGTCAGCTATTTCTACAGGAGCACTAACAATTTCATTAACAAAGTATTTCTCTAAAAAGGCTCTATTCTTGGACCCCTTTTGTTTCTTATATTAATCAGTGACCTTCCAGAAACTCTATCCCAAAGCAGGACTGTACTTTATGCTGATGATACCTCCACCATAGTTACAGCTGATAGTCTAAAAAAGCTGATTGACTGCAGTCAAACTCAACAGTCAAGGAAATGCATTTATGGTGCAAAAACAACAACCTTATAAATGAAGAAAAAACAGTGTTTTTTCAATTCCATAGTAAAAATTTCCAGCTAAATTATCCCTCGCACAATAAAAATGAGATCAACATAAACATAGACACTTCGACCAAGTTTCTGGGGCTCAAAATAAAAGACAACCCTGAGTGGTCATCCATGTTCAAGCAACAGTAAAAAATTCTCCATTGGCACCTTTCAGATAAGGAGGTTAGCATACATAGTGTTATTTGAAACTTTTAAAATGTATGTATTATGCTAAAATACACTCCCACATTTCTTATTCGATCATGTTCTGAGGAAATTCAGCTATAGCTAATGCAGCCTTCTCTGCCCAGAAGAAAGCCATAAAAGCCATGTTCCAAGTCCCTCCTCGTTTTAATTCGTTCTCCTGGAAATCCTCTTTTCACTGCTGGAAATATCCTTACGTTGCCATATATATGTACTTTTTTTGTAAAAATAACCCTGGTAAATTTCCTTTAAACACTGCGTATCATAATCACTCCACTCGCTTCAGAAATGATATTCATGTAAACCAGGACATCAAAGATATCACTCCATCTCCTATCTTCAAAAATAATGTTAAAAAGCTCCTTTCTAATCAAGGTTATTATAACATAAATGAATATATGGAAGACACACTATAAACATCAACTTCATGGGAACTCATTATTGATGCCAGATGTGGTTTTATTATTACACGTATACAACGCTGTTGCAACCTCATATTTTTTGTAATTATTTATGTAATCTTATGACGATACCATGCAATGTATTTTCTATCAGTGAAATCAATATTATTATTATAACTGCTGAGGAGAATCTAAAAGGCATGTTCTTTAATTACACCCTATAAACAACTTTACATGAGCTGCCTATTTAAAGACAGTATACAACAACTATTTAATGGCTGATAAAAAGGATATTCTTGCAAAATACTATAGTTCTTAGTTCAATGAGTACAAGTGTTTTGTTTGGAACTGAGGAACTATTGCTATATTTGGTTTTTACTACATTTTTTTATGTTTCCATACTTACTTTTGTTGAACTGCTTTAACTTTGTAAAAGAAAATAATTACGTTTAGGCAACAAAAACTAATAATAAAAAATACCGAAATAAGGGGAAAATCGAGTACTTTATTCTCATTTTAAAGCCTCAATGTTCACATTTCGATGTATATTTTTTATTGGCATTCGTATGATGCAAAGGATCATCATTATTTAATATTTCTCTTAAGAATTCATTTTTGTTATAAAACAAACAAAAATAAATTGGAAAACCTTCTCGGCCACACTAAGGATAAATGTGAAAGTTTACGACTAAGTGGAGTATATCGGCTGAACTGCTCAGATTGTCAAA
>LYUA01000605.1:530795-544656 GCA_002093875.1 Calopteryx splendens | reverse complement strand
TACATGCATACATAAATACATATACATATGTATAATATCCATGATATAAAAAGCGTTCATTTTGAATTCCGTGTTTCACTTTGCACGGGAATATAAAAATAGTGGTAGCAGACTGCTGGAGCAAGCGATTTCTCGGACTGTTAACTGCCCTTGATGGCGCATTAAAAAGGAAAAATTCGATCCTCCGTTCGTAAATAAGGAGCTGATACGGTGGTGCTTATCGCCAAGGGTTAAGCTGGGGCGGCTTGCGCCCATTGGTTTTGTCACCTATTTTACCCAGAAATATGGGAGAGCTGCTTTTCGCATGAGTGATCCGAAAATGTATTCTATTAAAGCCATCGCAAAAGTTATCCAACTGCAGCATTTAAGAGTAAATATAATGGCCTCAGCCTAGATAGTTCTCTAAGGCAAGAAGATGGGTGGACATTTGTGTTCGTACATACCGAACTTATGCATCAATCGGAGGATCAAGCAGCGTAGAGATGAGATGTGGTATGAACCACCCACCTCATAACGGTCTAATAGCATATGACATTTATGATATGACTTTTTTTTAGAATCATCATCAGGTTTTCACATTGATTATAATGATGGCCATGGAGAGCATTGCGCAACTCGATTAGCTTGTCTTTCGACGTATACACATCCAGCAGGTACTCGTTTATGTTGTCGTCCGTAGTTTTTGAATCAGCCAGATAGAGACCCATATTATCTTCATGTGAAGAACAATCGAAAATATATATTATGACATCGGCGTAGGTACTTAAGCACAATTCTAAACTGATAGCTTCGATTGCGAAACATTCACGACTCAGACTGAGTGCGGGGGAGAAATTGGGCGTTTATGACTGCCGCGTCGAAAATTGCTTCGATGAATCCAGCCACCACCACAATAATCGGTAGGCTGGTATCGATAGATAAGGTCTCGTTCGAAGCCATATGGCGTGTGACCAATCCACACATTAAGGATACTCGCATGTGCCACCAGTCTTCCACTAAGTTCTGGTATCCAGAAAAACATCACACCGCTAGGATCACATAACAGGGTAGGGGGGCAATTCCCTTACCCTGTACCGCCTGCGATTTCTCGATGCTCAGCTCAAAATGGTATGCAGCTTGGGTGAAACTGAGGGTGCCCAGGAGGCGACCCGGAATCGAACCCGGCCCCTCCGGTCAACAGCTCAGCGCTCAACATTTAGAAAATATTTTACTAGATTATTTAATAACTCAAGATAGTAGCCACGAGGAGGTTGTTAAGAGGGGCTATACCTAAATGGCAGGTATTTCTGCAGGCAATAAATTGAGGCTCCATCCGAAGAATATTTAAATAATACTGGCGTTGCCATTCCTTTAACCACAATACAAATGCATCAAATGGAAAAATACTGAAAATAAGTCAACACCTTTACGAGGCTGATATATAACTACAGCATTTTAAAGAGCACTCAATATTACATTATGAGTAACCGTTTTGTACCTCAATGCCCCGTTTGAAATTTTTCGCAGCAGTATTATTCTCAAAACGGGAATTTTTTAACTCATAATTTCAGAAAGTTTAACGAATTTCTTAGAAATATTCGTGATTTCCGTCTAGTGACAATTTTGGGTCCTCTAGACGACATGGCTTCCCGTAATTTTCCACTCGCCCCTATACGGATGCCAGTCCTCCCAAGATTCTGAAAACAATATTGACGGAGGATCAACTGGAAGTCACAACCTTTCACACAAATTCAAATGCCCCTCCCTCCCACCGATGTCTTCTCCGTTAAGATTTTTCCGCTCACGGAAGAGCCGACAGACAGAGAGAGACAAATCGTGGGCGACGAAAATGTCGTGGAAAGAAACTGATGCTTGATTGATTTCGTAGGAATTCTGAGCAAATAGGTAAATCAAATTAAACTTCCAAATTTGTTTCGTCGCATTTGAATTTTGCGGAAAGCAAAATCGCCTTGAGTAGGTCAAAATCTGAACAAAGGAGTCCATAGGTGCTCGTAATTGTTCAAACACACTATGTCCTAACTCTTAGTACGTTCAGGCCAATCAAAGCGTTCTGAATTATGGACGCTATGAATTGTCACGGAAATGGCTGAAAGCCGACCACTTGCCCTGAATCAGCAATTTCTTCCAGACACGAGCATCGCTTAGAATTCGACACACAAAGGAATTTCTCAATGCATTGAATCTTTCCTTTCAATGACTACAATCTTCAATTACCTCTGGGAACCGGATTCGTGCTGCCGATTACGTCAATTTAATATACACACAGACATCCAGTTTTAGAATTTCGGCGTTGACGGATTCCTTCCCGGTGCTTTATGTCGCAATAAGCCTTGTAACCCTTTTTTCCCATCCTCTTTTTTCGGCATACATGCTTTTTCGTTTGACTTTCCTCGTATGGTCTTCCCTTTAACTTTCCCGGGTTTTATATCTCCAGAAAATTAATGGCGTCTCAATGTGAGCTCAATCCATTCGTTCCTTATTTCATCTTACGCCATATAAAAAATATCGTAGCATGCTCGGCAGAATATTATGAACTCAAAAAAAAAGAAAAAATCCAAATATAGAGCGGCAATAAGTTCGCCCTTTAAGTGGGCTTCCGTCAAAATGCCCATGAGGCCCATCGTTTGTGTCATTTTCTTATCCATATCATAACACTTGCTGCAAATGCTGAAGAAATGTTTTCTCTCATTTCGAGAATGTTTTCATGGAGCTGGTTCCTAATCACCGAATTTTAATGAAAATTAGAACAGCGAAACATGTCCAATCCTGAATCTCACAAGTGCTGACATGGAACTGCAGCATTTACCTAGGGATCAGGTTGGTGTTGTGGCTAGTGCACTGGCTTCCAACCCAGAGGGCCCTGGTTCAAATCTCTATAGTGGCAAGGTTTTTTCAGGGGTAACCCGATCCCTACTTGGGTGTTATGTGGCGAGTACTTCAAGTTGCACCCCGTCTTCTCGGGTGATGGGAGGTTAAACTGTGTGACCCGACGGGTTTCTCTCTCCACCTTATTTCCATCCCCTGGAATACCGACCTCTACCAAAATTACCCACCTATCCTTACTGGCTCATACGACCTCAGCTGTCGGTCACATCCCCTAATAACCACCACTACTAGCAATTAACTCAGCAATTTGATCAAGATGCAAAAATGGCATCGAATGTAACTGAAAGGTAATGCAACTCCTGCGGGTCATGAATGACAAAAAATTAATTCAAAATAATCATAATCTTTACACACGAGACATATGATCAAAACTTCCGGCCAAAGCGAACGAGGGGAAAAATTCAGGTGGGTCAGTAATTGAATTGATAATTGCAAATGCCGGCGATTGTCGACGTCGGAGCGAAACGGCCCGAAATAAACTTTTTCACGTTTTTTTGCAACATGGGTGAAGCTTCGACTCATCGAACAAGGGAAATTATTCGGATCCGCACGGCGAGAGATCCATACGGGGGGGACGGGGGAACTCATCGCCTCCTCCGACGGGAAAGGCGGCGTATCGACATGTGATTATCACGTGATAGCGCCGCATCGATTACGCGAAAATAACATAACGTACAATTTTTCCCCCCCGGCGAGCTCAAAAGAGGTCACGGAAGGAGATGACCTGAGATGACTTGGGTTAAAAAAAACTCATTAAATGCGGCGGCATCGACAGCTCTTGACTAAGTATTTACATAACTACGGCGAATAATACGGAGAGGACTTGTATGCACGTTCAATTGCTTCGGGCTCTCTCGGAAAGAGTTTATCTCGTACTTTTAGGATACGTTGCCTGGACCCGTAGTGGTCGAGAGCGTTAGACTCACGATGACCCTCGGTCAATCGGGTAAAATTAGCCAGACACGCTCGTAATAACCCGGAGGAGGTCACGCCGAGAAACAATGATTGAGAAGACCACAACCGATGTCCTCACGTATTATCTAAGACAGATAACGGTAGTCAACAGCCTTGCCTCTCTCGGAACGTTTGTTTTTCACTAAAAATGTTTTCGGGAAGATACCTACCTATTATGCTGGAAGCGATTCACAAGTAGATAATAAGTCTTCGATTAGAAAAAGACCCCAAACCGCTTACGAAATAAAATTTTCTTTCGGTCACAAACAAGTGTAACAAGCAAGTTCAAAAATAAGTCCAACGGAAAGCATTTATTTTAGTTCGGGGAAAAGAGTGCGAAAGTGTTGCGCAATTTAATAACCTTATGCTCTCGTGTTGTCGACGGAGTGGGTGATTTATTTCTGCTGTCGCTGAAAATAAAATAAGCAACACATAACTAAATTCAGAAAGCCTAAGGCATTGCTTAACGCTGATGTTTGGGGTTTCTCGGCGATTTTAATTGAATAAATACGAGTATCGCATCCCTCGTAGTTAACAGCACTATATTTCTAAAACATTAGCAGCATGAAATCATCTAGGAAATTATACAGAGAGCAACCAATTGAAAGCTCACAAAAATAAATATTTATCGTTCATATTATTCGATAATTACAGCTTCGGTGTCGTTTTGTCTTTTTTCATACGCTCCCGAAAAAACTTCACTCGCCAAGAAAGCACAGAATCAATCATTGTCTATTAATGTCATTAAATGGTTATCTTGGAAAATCATACTGAAGTTGGCATATGAAATACAGATCGGAATTCTAGTACTAAACATAATTTCGACTCTTCTTTTAACTAAATGCACATTAGTCACATAAGTAGAGCCTTCAATTGACCTAAGATTATTTTTTTCAGCCTCCATATGCATTTCGCTGGGACAATATTAGTACTTTATGTAGAAATAGTAGAAGTTACTCGAATGTGAACTGACGTTACACCACCCCATTAATTAGACCCAGAAAAATAGGTATATTTCCCTGCAAAACGTGAACGTATTGCTGGAGGAAGGGCGATTTAAATGGTGGGTATGTCCGCCGTATCGCTTTTCATTGACTCCTTTCTCGAGTATGCATTCACCACATGTTCATTCCACTTGAATTCGGCGTTACTATTATATACATTTTTTCAACAAAAATTTTGAAACATCTCCGTATCAAGAGCATCAATAAGAACGACGTTTAATGCATAAATATAAATTTTTAAATTTCCGCCATTTTCTTCTCCGGGATTAGCCTGCGGTGAAATCGATATATTTTATATTCTCGATCGAATTTTTAACTTATTTCATTTATATGCCACGGATTAAATGAACTGAAATTAAAATGCACGTTCATTCTTCAACGAATTTTAATATATCCGTATTTAGTTCGCATGGAATTATCTTTGCTTAACTTTTTTTAATATCACGTCTAGATACTACATGGCGTATCGACTACCCACACTGCGGACTGAGCATAGGAATACTTCAAGCTCGTAAGGCCTGAGGGGTTCCGACTTCCGCGTAGACATGGCGAAGGTTGGCTAGCGGAGTAGTCGTCCCTCCTTCGAGACAGTTGATACCGTCACATCTCCGCTGGGCACTCGGCGTGTCTCACCCTCTCGTCTTCCCAGAACTTCTGTACCTACTACGCGCGGTGGTTGAGACAAACGGACGCGACCATGCGAAGGACAATCGGAGTAGCCATTATTGCATAATGCCCCAAGGTCTTTGGGCTAAGTATGGCGACGGTATGGTCTGATGTTCGCAGATTCTTTGAAGTATATCTTTGAAGAGAAAACGATTCAAATCTTACGTCCAGATTCTTCTCTGAATATGCTTATCACTCGAATATTATCCTAAATCTCAAAGCAATCATTAGTGACTTGCGAAAATAAAAATAAACTCAGATGCAAGGCACGGAAAATTAAAGGAGGTAATGAACCACATTATTTTTCAACTGATATCTTCTTTTAAGTTTGAACGAAAATTCAAAATAAAGGGGCATGGTTATCCAGTGGGAAGGTATCGCTGAGTCTCTAACCGTAAGGCCCGGGTTCGATTCCGGGTGACCCACGCTGGGTGATGTTTCGGGAGCTAGATCTTCGTGGAAAATCGCGACACAGGGAAAGGAACTTGCCCCCCACTATACCCAGATGTATGAATTTCGCATACGCCTATTCACCTATCCTGAGTGAATTTCACACGCCGTTGGACTTAGTACTGGGCTAGCTCTGCCCTCACCTATCAAACCGACCTATTACTGTAGGATTTCAGAAGCAAACCAATAACGTCATTCCAGCATGTTTCGTCCCATGAAAAGAAATGACAAGGACCTGCTCAATTAAAAAAAACTGATCTAATTACATGAGGGTTTTGAATACCTCAGCTAAATAAGCTTAAGAGAGAAATTTTGCTCGGACTCGGAAGTGAACGCATTAAGAAAACAAACAATTACCTTTCCAATTCAATCATCAGGGTTAAGTACACAACGTATATGCTTGTATATCCGTTCTTCCCTTTTATGCACTGCAGTCCTTGTAGTNNNATATGCTTGTATATCCGTTCTTCCCTTTTATGCACTGCAGTCCTTGTAGTTTGTATTCCTAACATCCAAATCCAATTGTCTTATAGTGTTGTGATTCGTGTTCTAACTAAAGTTTCAAAATACATAATTAAATAAAATTAGCTTAGAAAGCCAATACACTCCTAGCCAAATCTAATCAACGCATGAAGTCGAACTTAAGGGCATTAATAAGTAATTAATTCCCATTTTACATTTTTTATATATTTTCTAATTAGGAATACGTTCTACAGAGATAACTCGGATTTCTGCTGTAAAGATGCAAAATTCAAACTTAATAAATAGGTTATAAAAATATGTAATATTTTAAAAATAATTGAACATAAATCCGTCCCCATGTGAGTTTCCACTCAACTCTTAAACCAATTTAGAATTATAAAAATTGATTTTCGACGAAGCTTATAAAGAACGTTCAGGCTCACGAATCCGTTCACTACCTATCGGTACTGGTTTTCTAAATTATAATTTTATTTTTTTCCCAGTCGTTTAGAGAGCAAAAGGATTGGCAATAAAACTATAGTTATCAACTCACGACATTTTTTTGGGTCGAATTAAGAGGTGGCTAAAATTCAGGTGGGGTGTGTGTTTATTTACTGTTAAGTTTATCCCAGGGAAAAAAACTAAGCTGTAAATCCGTTTGTAAATCTCAGACTAAGAATGATTTCAAAATCCAATAATTAAAGAATGACGACCGGAATGGTTCAGCAGCAAGCAAGTTGATTTCCCGTACCAACGTGCCGAGTTCGTTTCCTGACCGAGGAAGAATTTTTGCAATCGCTATTTCCCTCCTCCACTACATGGGCTATACAATGAAGAATTCCGAAGTACTGCCTCACTCAACATTTTTCGAAACTTCCCCATGGAAGAACGAAAGTACATATTTGCTTGTATCACTGAAGTTAAGAAATATTAATCAGTATTACTGCTGGGGGAAATGCGAGCGTACTTGCCTGAGAAAGAGGTGGGTCAATGAAATTATTGCAGCAGCGTTAATGGTTCCACGGACCAGTAGCGCTATTCTCTAACTCGTCAAGTCACGTAAGCGAAGTATTTAGAGTTCGCCGTCTTTCTCAACGACCCACCAGCGAATATTCTACATCATTAATAATCGAAACTTCGTCAAAGCCGAACGCAACGACTGTCTGTCGCCGTATCCTGCTATAGAATGGCCTTATCGATGAGAGAGAGAGAGAGAGATTCGTCACATCAGACGATTTTCGTTGCAGATATGCGTTACGACAGATCCGTAACGCGTTACAGTGGGAAGATCTTCTTCCGGTGGGAAGGTGGCATCTTTAAAACCCAGAGAACACCGTAAAATAGGGACCTGTCCGCGACATAAGATGCAGGGCATTCCACCCTTCCGAAGGCACGTTAATGCGTCGCCTTGGATTTCTTCGATAATAGTGCCTGAGGCAGAGGCATTGAGTGGAACCTAAGGGCAATAATAAGTAATTAACTCAATCCCGTTTGACACTAATGACGCAGAATCGTTCACCGCACCTAATTACTGCTACTACTGACAAGTGGTCAATTTCCACCCTTTGACCTCTCTTATTTTTAAAGAAACTAACAGCAAATTTAGTGGAGTCACTCGTTGCTGCTCATACATACACGAAAAATTCACGATGTAAAAATAATTCACCTAAACCGGGACTCTCTCTAATTAGTCAATGTTCCGTCATAAATTGGTGGGAATTGGACACGCTCTAGGTAGGTACGTATTTCTTAAGACACGGGTAAAGGAGTAAAAAAGTTGGTAATTTTTCTCTCCTCCGGTGAATGGCATTTTTACATATTTTTGTAGCATAATTGAACCAGGAACATGGGGGGGGGGATGCTTCCTCGCTCTTCTACCCCATCAACCCCTAATACAAAAAGTTTCTACTGTATATTAGGTAGTAGCAAATTATTAGGAGAGGCGGCCGACAACTGAGGCCACATTTTCAATTGGCGGATACGTTAAGGCTAACATTTAACTAATATACTATGTTAGAACAAAGCCCTATTTTACTGTCTGCGTGGAGCCAAAAGTAAAAATATTCATTTTGTAATGATAAAAATGAAACGCGCTAGGCTCCTTTTCACCATACCGACCAATGTTTCGACACGCTATGCCATTTTCAAGATGAATACCTTGAAAATGACAGTTTCGGAACCATGGGCGGTATACTAAGATTGCATGGAATTAAGTTGCGCGTTTCATTTAATCATTGCAAGCTGAGCATCAAAAACTTTCGAGAAGTGATGCACTCTACCTTGTAAAATTAAAACCAATGAAATATTAATTTAATAGAGTTAATTTATGTGATAAATCAACTTTTAAGGTTGAATTTGAAGTTGATTGGAGAATTCCAACGGTTCCGGTCACCCGTGTCGGTTTTCCAATTTCTCAAAAACAAACGCAAGATCCTACGGATCGTTACGGTGGTTAAGCGAACAACTCCTCTAATTTATCGTCAGTCTAAAACTTCTAGATCGCCGCGAAACGAATGGCAACTAATAACAAGGTGGTTTGGGAATGTGATATCCCACGTCAGCCACTACGATTCATCGTCAACAAATTTCCCTAACGTCACCTAAACCCATAAGTGGTGAAGGTCCACGTCCGCCTCCCCAATCTGCTGTCACTGGTGACAGCTGTACTGGATGTTTCGACACCCACAGGTTTTTCTCCCAAGACGTCATTCCCCTTATTTGCTGCCGAACCATTGTCGATTTTCCATGCAGCGAGGATGACACTTTTTTCACGACGTGTCTGGATTAACATAAGGCAAAATGTGACGTTCTTTTCGGCTAAAAACTTAAAGAGAACTGTTAGAATGTACATTAAAACCATTTAATCGTAATTTCACAAGGTTTGCCACTTTACATTTCAAGCAACATCTTACGATATCTACTATCGAAATGTTAGATAGAAGATTTCGAAACGTTGAGCCGGGAGTGGCAGGTGAAAACAAAATAAACGGACTAAGTAAGCAAGCTTCAAGGACTGCCTTTGCGTCTCTCCATGCCTTCAAGGCCTGTACCTTCTCCAATTGCCATCACTTCCGATGCGTACGGCATCACACTGCGTATCAAGGCTTTCACAATACTCTTTCTTGACAGTAAACAATGACTTAAAAAAATATCGAAGCCAAGAGGATGAATCCTTCCTTCAAGCGCTTTATTGACTGGCGGCAAATGGTTTTGACCTTAGATTTTTCCATCGCAAAAATAATAATTATAAAAAAGTTGTACCTATGAATATTTAATGCAACTAGATAGGCAGGAATTATTTTTTCTGTATCACATGGTTGCATCACAAGATTTCAATTGCACTCTAAGCGGCGCATACCTCAGCACGACAAATGGATGTTTCCTATATTTCCTTCAGTTGACAATCCCTCCGGTTTTGAGGGACGAGAATGTATAATTATCGCATAATTGATTACATACCAGTCTAAATTTAAACGGGTAGTTTTTATGGTGCTTAATTACAGTAACTGGCATTGGGATAACGGTGCTTAAACTAAATTCCTGTTGACTGTAAAGATGAAGTTTGTTCTCTATTGGCCATTAGTATCACAGTCGCTGCATGATTAATTTTGCTAAGACAAAATTATTGATTTTTGTATGACATAATTCAGTAATTTGTATTGTTAATTAAGGAACCTACGATACTTATTTACAGCACTTTGTGATTCTGAGATAAATAATGTAACATTGAAATGAATATCATCTGGAACTAAACCGTCATTACTCATACAAAAAAATTGATCATAATTCTTGTGGATAACGCGATCGCCTGCTCATCTGAAAGACGCGACTTCAATGCCCGACCACCTGAATGGGTGGGTACTGGGTAAATTCAAGTGGTTCGCTCACGGGACAGCTGAAGATAAACCATAAATGTTTGACGGTTGAACCCGATTGAACGTTAAAATCCAGTTTAATGGAAAAATGAACAAGTTAAGCGTTTCTCGCACGATTTACCGAACTCATCACGACCAGTTTCATCCCATTGCAGCATATTCAGAATAATGAAATGTGTGAAACAAAGTAAACGATTTCGTTTGCCCTTGAGGAAAAAACGCAAAACCTCTTTAATTTCTATCAGAATTCGAAACTCCCCCTTCGAGGGATTCGAAACCGAAAAATTCCGCACCCGATGGAACGTAAAAAAACGTCTCGTTCAACGTAAAAAATCACTCAAATTTGATGTGATGCGCAAGGGAGGTGCCTGCCTCTGAGAGGCAGAGGATTGGTCGGCCAATGTTTACGTCGATAATTACGCAGTTACTACGAGACCTCTGGAAGTGTCGTAGGTGCGGCCCTTATTCTCCATTCACAGCGCGCTTGGCGGATGGACCAGCTTGCCCCATCCCAAGACCCGTTCACATTTCAAGGTCCGGATCACGCTGACTCGCCGTCGTCAACGAGGAGTGCAGATCGGGAAGGCAAGTGCATCGGGCGGAGGGATCAAGCAGAGGAACGTCCTTGATCGATCTCGTCGGAAGAACGTTCGTTGGCACCTCTCATATCTCATTAATGGGTCCCCATCTCCGGACTTGACGCATAATTTCAGCGTCTCCAGAGAACGAGAAACTTTGACAGCTATTAAAAATCGTCGATGATAGAAACGGGGGAAATCGGAGAGGCGTAATATGAGGATATCCCTGAGAAAGGGCCGACAGGAGAGAATTGCCGTTTCACTAACCGTAGGCATGAGTGCAACAGAATTTGCACTTGCTTTCATTCTCCACATTCCCACCGTAGGATGACACATTCAGGGTATCAGTGTGATATAATCGCAATCGAAACAACGAATCGCTCGACGTAAGACGTAGAATGAGATGCACTTATAGGCCCGGTTTTAAGTCTCGTTAAATCCAATCGTTAACTAATGTTGACATTAACTTAACGTGAATGTTGCTTGTCCTATTTCAAAAACAGTTCATGCTGCTCGTTGGTGAACATAAACATGGCAACTCCGTCTTCTTATAGTTAACTACCACTCAAACGGTCGATTTTGAACTTAACTATCGACTATAAAACCGATTTTTGGCTTTAACTGGAGGTGAAAGTTAATCTTCAGTTTAACGAGATATAGTAAAGCCGGATCTTAATGTAATAATAAGAGATAAGTGACGTATAACTCTGCCGACGTAACTATGTGTTAACACGCTGGCAGACTCCATACTCGGATCACTATATTTTTCAATTGCATTTTGCTTTTTAGAACAATACAAACCCTCCACTGCGCTCCCTTTTGAGGTAGGAACATAATATTAATAGAAAGAAGTCTGGTTTTAGGTTACGACGGGAAATTTACGCTATTTCACTATTGAGAATTTAAAGGATACTTTAAGAGAATTTAAATAACACTGAGATAATTATCTACTGTGACCTTTATTACATGTTTTTTTCATCACCATCATTATAAAACAAATGATGTTTAAAGTTTCAAATTCGTGCAACCTTCTAAGTTAACATATAATTTGCAGGGCTTGGGACCTAGGGTAAGAAAACTAGGTACGGGCACCTTGGTACCAGTAATTAAGACAGGAATGCTACGTATATATTTATCGGTACCTGCCCAGTACTAATCTCACCTCTTTATTTACATTATAAAAGGTGTCGGGGGTTGGTACTTAAGGCAAAATTATTTATTACTGATACCTCTGTACCTAGGGTACGAATCCTAGATACCGGTACTTGGGGCAAGATTATAAGCATTTCTCGGCATCTACGTAGATACCGGTACCAACCCCTAGTCATTTTCCAAAGGTATGGGATGCTACTTGGGGTGATCAATAATTGGTAGATTCTACCGAGTAGTACTTATTAAATTGTGGCGCAGTTGTCCACAAATTATTTTCCTATTCTTCAACACTGGCCACGAGTGCCATCACAGGCGATGAATAAAGGATTAAATTCGCCACAAAAACTTTCGCGACCACTAGAAAACCACAAGGAAGAAAAGAAGACGGGTATCGAGCGCGAGTCCAGCGGGAATCGATTAATTCGAAGCAACACGACACCCGAAGCGAAATCGATCCGCGAAGCAGTTCCGATCGGAGGAAATGCATCCCGGAAAAAGCACCATTTTACCATTGAGGGTTTCGTACTACAAAACAAGCGTGGGGCCTAAAAATAACAAGACGTTAAGAATATACGCGAGAATGGACTGCGGTGAGAGGCGGACGACCGACGTCCCTCGAGTACGCGGTTCACCGCCAAGTGCACTCGAACCAAGGAGGTCGGAAGTAGTGTGTACATACTCAAGCGAACGAAACTCTCCCGCTCGCAGGAACTTCAAAAGACGCGTGAGTGTAAAAGTCTCCAGCCTCCCTCCCTCCCGACGGGAAGCGGTGATGTGAAACTCAAACCCCACCTCCCCCTTCAACGCCCCGCCCACTATCACGCTTCCACCGCGTGGTCTTCACCTGACAGGAACGAATTCACGCAAGGGCATGCTTAGCTCGGATGCTATACTATTACGCACTTTCTCATGGGCTTACGAGATCGGCGCATTTCTTATTCCTTCCGACGCGCGCGTTACTCGTCGTCCGAAACCACTCCTTGCGACCTTATTAACCTTTCCATGAAGCATGAATATCCACAACCGAGATCTTAAAAAACTGGATTCTGGCTGTAGGAAGCCTAGACAGCTAATAAAACATCCCTGAGAGACGGGAACAAATATAAATCACAACATCATTTTTTTTAGCGGGTAATTTTTATTTTTAGACGATTAAGTCCTGGGGTTCTTCGAATTTTCTCGGTTTTTATTGGGCCAAAATTTACAAAAAGGAGTCATTAGGTTTAACCCGGTGCACGTCTCCATCTACATCAGATTCCCGCACATTTTCAATACCATTTGGTACGTATTTACTTCGACGCTCGATTTTTTCTTGACTCTTAAAATAATTATGAAGTGGAAAACTAAATTGCGTGAGATCTGGGGAGAATATACGAGAATCGCGGAGTCATTTTGGGGGGCAAATTACGAACTTATTTCCTTAAATTCCTAATTACCCTTCATATGAATGACTTATTTCTTGCATTATATCAAGCACCATCAATCTGCCACAAATAGTATAACTTCACAAAAATAAGGGGCAAGTGAAATTTAACCCTCTTTTCTTTTGTTTATAACTGCCGAACTATCCACCGCCACAACGAACCAAATGTACCGTTTAAAAGGTCAAGGAATAAGCTTTCACGATCAATATAAACAATTGCACATTAATGCGTTATAAACAATTAAATGTAGTGTAAATTTCAAAACCCATTATAAACAAAACGGATGCTACAATTAAAAAAAAACTTTTTCTATAAACAACAACATTCTTTCTTCTCACTTTAAAAGTGTCAAAAAGTTTGTGCCTCCTATAGCTTGAAAGAAATAAAGTTATTGTTTATAGAAAGTTTTT
>LYUA01000605.1:503817-515142 GCA_002093875.1 Calopteryx splendens | reverse complement strand
TTCCCTGCATCGGCAAATTGATGACGTATGTAGTGGTAGTGGGTACTGTAGTGGCGTTTCTGAATACGGCCCTTAGATTTTGATATTATTAAGGGTCGCAGGTTACCATTGATAGACCTCTGACACCACCAGTAATTCACCCTTCGGCCCTGAGAATGGGAAGTCCATGCACATGACATTGCACCAATACCACCTCCTCATTATAATGAATTGAAATAGTAAGTAAATTACAGTAAGAAGATGAAATACCTGAAATCCACCACCACGAGTAGCATCCCCTGACCAAGGCCCAGACAGGTCTCCAGGGGGTCGCAGGGTTGAGGGTCGTTTGTCAAGGCTAAAAGTAAAAAAAAAGAAATCAACATTTTGATTTTTTTCCTCTCATATTTTCTTTAGTTAACAAATTGAATAAAAGTGGATGTGAATGATGATGCTTCAAAACATCAATTCACAAATGAAAAATGCACATAACAGTACGCCCGAACAACAATCAGTCAAAAGGAGGGTTGCAGACAGTCTGTTTCTGTGGTCTAGGGGAGAAGAGGAAGAGACCGCAGAACCAAAATGCTTCAAACACTCCAAGGAGCTAGGTTTAGAGAATAAAAGATTTTTTGCATATGCTGAGCTTGCACACATTTTCATACTTTGCACAGTTAAGTTTCAAATATAAAGTATGCAATACCTGCACAAAAAAAGGAAACCTGCGCTGTCTGAAGCGACTTTCTCCAATATAGAGAACTACTATGGACATAAGGAAGCTCATGTTGTCATGTCATTTGATAAATGAAGGGTGATTTCCAACTGTTGCAAATTGAATTGATGATACATGAGGTATGTCTCAATGCATTTCAATAATTAAACTTAAGTTTGTACACCTCTAATACTATTTTAATTTATCTCCCCCACTAACTTGGAGAGTTTTAGCAGAGTGCCTTTTTTATGTAGGCTAATGAAAGCATCCAGTAATAACCTCATCTAAAACAAATGCTTGAGTTGAATGAGTTCTTACTAAGTGAGATAAATACAGCTTCTTTAGCAACATGACATACACTACCAGGTCTGAAACTAAGTGTTTGTCCAAAATTTCACTACCCATTCTGGTTATAGTACCATTTTTACAAATGTTTGCTTTGGCCTATCTGTTTATAGGTATGCAATAATATTACAGATTTTCCTTGTCTACTTTAGGCTATACAATTCTCTTTCTAAACAGAAAAAGATGGCATTTGCAATTGTTTCATGTAGAGCCTTACTACAAAAGTAACATTTTCACTACCTTATGACCGACTCCCATTCCACTGGCTAATTTTTGTCAAGGAAAATGTCAAATAATTATATTTAAAGAATGAAATATTTAATCCAAATCATTAAAAATGTATATTCCAAACTTTATCTAATGATTACAAAAATAAATTAACTATATTTACATACATATGTATGCAAGTGTTTAAGGGCTAGACCCCTTAAACAAAGAAAATGATGGCACTCAGATCAAGAGGTGTATTTTGGAAATTGCCCTGTAGTCATTAGCTCACTTGAAAAATATCTTTCTTTACAGGATTGTGTTTAATTAACCACAATTTTTTAATGTTCCAAGAGTTTGAGAGAAAACCACACTAGAGAGTGAGGTGAATTGTCCAGTCTTTTAATTTATCATTTAAAATTAACTCTAATATTAACTGTTGCATCACTAAAAATTATGAAATATTTTGGAAGCTTTACATTACCTTCGTATAGAACTGAGGTCTGTAGGTTCCGGTTCAAGAACTTCTGGAGCAAGGCGAATACCCTCCACTTCACGTAGAAGTACAAATAATGGCTCAAGCTGTTCATTGAATTTTGCCAAAAGGAGACGAGAATCTTTTTTAGGAAGTGCAGACTGGTCCTCTTCCACTACTTCTTTACAATATGTGCATCTAAATTCCTCGGTGGCAAAATCAAACAGTTGATCGGCCTAGTCATGAGAGTAGATAACAAATATTGAACAGATATATTTGTAATTAGTTTTAAAAAGTTAGACATGAATACCTATGAAAAATAAATCATTCGAACATGAATCGAATTTTAAAAGCTGTGCAACAATGTTCAAACTTTGTTGGTGGCACTGCATTTCTTTTCTCTTGGTGGTTCATGCCGGGGGGTGTTAGCATTGGATATGAAACATGCTGAGTGCAACTGTGGTTGCAATTAACAGAACATAATATTCCATCTAAAAAAGCAATTACCAATTCAACAGTCTCACGCTAAATTTTGTGAAAATACATGATCAATGAATAAGTAAAATATCTATATTTTCACAGCGTCAAGACCTGAGGTACCCAATTAAATTTTATTGTGAAAATATACATAGTTTACTTATTCAGTGAAGCCATTACCAGTTGGCACATGCAGTTTACTTAAATGGGAACAGTTAGCAAAAAGGGAGAGAAAGCAAGGACCACTGAGTATTGGAAACTGTAGGAGTAATTACATTCTATGTAAATCAATATATAACTGAAACTGTACCTTGTATATTTTATGACTTAAGAATTGTACTATGCACTATAATGCATGTTAATTTCATCTAATCAAAACAGGTCCATTAGTCATTTTAAAGAGATACTGCACTTTGCCATTTTGTACTTATGCATGTTTTCCAGTAAATTAAGAATTGTTTTTACGTCGTAAAGTAAGAGACAGAACCATAGGAAAAGGTCATACAATATTAAAAAGTCAATTAAGTAGCACGATTAAAAAATACTATGATTTTTTTTTGGCGGTTTAAACATCTTTTTGCTTTACTTTATTGAGATCATATCGTTAGTACACGCATAGAAAACAAAATACCTTCAGTCGCATTAATTACACGCTGCGAATTTCAAATTAATAATACATATTTCAGTATAGTAAAAAATTATTATGCTATAAATACCGTTTTTGTTGTTCGTCACAAGGAATATGTGAACTCTTTGTACACAGGAAAGGGTTCCATTCACAATTTCAGTGTTTTTTCTTGAAGTTGGTTTTACCGGATGTCCACAAGCTTGCCCTAACACAGAGACAACGTGAAAGGTATATCTTATTCATACTTACTTCTAAATCCGTGAAAGTTTTACAGCAGGACGGGCACTTGAAGCTGGCGCGACTGGTTGCATCTCTTTCTTCCGTTTCCATTCTTTTACGCATTAAATCTAATTTATACTTCACTACGTTCACGAAAGTCTGGTAACAAAAGAAATGTAAATAAGAATTCATAACGAACACAACGTATACTACAAAATTACCAAGAAAACGAACCTTATAATTGATGAAATAATAATTAACTTTCTGCGCCTTTCCATCAACACCAGTTTCCATTTTTAATCGTACTTGAATAAATTTATCGCTTTTTAGCGTCGAAATTCGTGCACGAAGCATCTTTCTTTCAAATTTAAGAAGTTCACAGAGGTCATCTTCTTTCATGCCTAATGACAATATTAACTTATTATTTCAGCTATACATACATCAAAATATTTAACACACTGAAACACAGCTGATACTTACATGGATTTCTTACAAGCATGTCTACTATCAGGGCATCTTCAATGTTGTAAAATCCTCTCACAACAAGCCTAGCCAATTGTTTCAAACTGCTTGGAACTTCCGTCAAAACCCTATCCTCCATGTTAACGCGAAATTATCTTTCAACACTACCACACGTTACGTTGAAATGCATTTACGATAATTTAATCTCCCTGTTTATACGTCGATAAATATTATTCAACCCGAAGTCCCAAAAGAAAGATTGGCTGCAGATGGAACCAAATATATAACACAATTAAAAGCATTCATCCCACAAAGATTATTTTTTGATTTCTTGAAAAATTAAAATAATATATTTCAATCAATTAAAGCACTATCTGAAGCTTATAATAAGTATGAAATAAATCAATTTCCTATTCCCTCCAATTCCCCAACCCAAACTCTGATCCACACAAAAACAGACGAAGAGCAAATTTCGTGACGTGCGCGAAAATTGTTAGCACAGCGATTTGACTTCTAGTGATATTATTGTACGAAATACAAGAATTCTAATCTTGAAATTCCATCTATAGCATTCGAGGGATTTCGGGGCGGCTGGTATTATTTCATGCATACTAATCAATCAGAACACCGGCTCCAACATTGTTTTACCCATATACATAATTGTATATATGTTAATGGCCATGGATATATACACTTGAAACTGCAAAAAGTTAAAAATCTTAACAAAGATGTCTGGCTGAGACATTAGAATCTATTAGTCTAATACAGTCGTTCATATTTTTTCAATATTTCATTAGTGGCCATGATAGCTTATTCGAAAAATTAATGTATTTGCTAAGTAAAAAATAAAAATAACAATTTAATGCTAATTTTCTTTATTAAACACAAAATATTTCATTTTGAGTATTATATTGGTACAATGGTTATAAAAAGTGGTTATAAAACTTAAGGTGATACATTTCAAGTCCAAATGGTGAACTCAAGCTTTGACAATGGCCTTACCAACATTTTTTCCGCTCAGCATTTCTTTAAATGCTTTAGGCATGTTTTCAAAGCCTTCTGTGATGGTTTCTTCATACTTCATCTTACCCTGAATTGAAAAAGCACATAGAAATTAGTTTGGACCTAATAAAAATGTACAACATTAAGTATAAATTAACGATGCTGGCAACTTGAGATAAAAATTAAATAATTTTAAATTAAAATAATAATTTCTTGTAAAATTTCTAATACTTTGATTTATCTACAGATATAAATGACCAAAAAATAATTACAGGGGGAGATAAAAATGTTTCTGCATTACTACTTTCAAATAAAGTCTATGAAGTATACCTCTTTAATCCAGTTCAAATTCTGCATCACACCCTCTTCCCAACGGTCAAGCCATCTCATTACCATAAATCCTTCCATTTTCAGCTCCTTAAATATTATTGGAATTTGAACTAGGGAAGCTATAATTAAAAGAAATTCCAAAATTTGGAATAAATTATACATTTATACAAAAAATCATACAACCAAGTACAGCAATATGAGAAGCAAAGACCAAAACCTTTTGGTTGTTCATTCTTGGGGGCATTGTATGATGATATGGCACCACAAACAGAAATACGGCCACGGGAATTCATATGGTGCAGAATTTTACTACTCATTTCACCACCCACCTGAAACATAAGAACTTATATGAACATATGTATATGAGAGATAAAGGAGATAGGGCTACTTTTTAGCAAATATCAAGTATTCCTATCATAGCCAATTACCTATGCAAAAGAATAATCATGTAGCCTGCCTAGCAGGTGAAAAAATAGCCTATTTTAAGGGAATTCCTAAATTCATTCCTAAAACGAGCCTTACCTTTGAGCAATTTAAAGGGGGGATGTATTGTTAACTAATTCATTCTAAAAGTGCCATTGCAACATCACCTAAAAGAATGAAATTTGAAAAATACAAATCCTGATAAAATTAACATGCAAAAACCTCAATTTGCTGGTTAAAAATATTTTTGATGCATTCAGTAATTTTTCACCTTCAGAACTTTCAAATTTTGTCACAAAAGTTTTCTCTTTTTCACCATACAAATGAAAGGTAATTTCTGGACATCAGACAAGGATGCATATGATTAACAAATGCTTGTATCCTCTAGGGTTATTGTTTAGGTCCTTTTAAGGTTTTATAAACAATTAAAATAAACAGGGTTGAAATCCGGGGTTGGTGGCTAAAGTTAGATCATGTGCCATGCTGTGTTGGCCTTGGAACTTCTACAGTAATTTTGGAGCATGGGCACCATCTTTAAAACTTCCACACCTATTTTGTTGCAATATCTCTTAGGAGTTTAACAATACAAGCTAAATATACTGGAAGAATTATTAATGATTTCCATACTTTCTTGCTTACTTTAAAATAGAATCAAGTATTAAGATTTCATAACAAGCTTTTCTCCCAGGCTATCAAAAAAGAAAAGTGGTACAAAGTTTCCAACAACTTGAAGAGCAGAAAAAATTAGGTATGTAGAGGCTAAGGCTTGGTAAAATGATATACCATGGAATACTAAGACATACATGTATAAGATGGTATGGCACCAATTTGAGCATCACATGCCTATTGTATTCTGTAACCAGGGCCATCAGTAGGTGGCCAGGGAAGGGGCAGTCAAGTAGATAGAGAGAAAAGGCAGTCTACCTACTACTGACAGTCATTCATTAGTAGAAGTCACCTATGGAATGGAAATGTGTACCCACATATCCTGTTATGCCATACTGTTAATGTAATTACAGACAGGAAATAAATTGCTTACTAATTGTCAACCATTTGACTTTCATTAAAATTGCATAAGGCCGGTCTCCTCTCACACCTAAAGTGGTGAGCCTGATGTGATCTGTCTGCTTCCATAGTACCACATGGTGTGCAAATTTTCTTTTTACCTCTATGCATAGCTGTCAACGTATGTTCAGTACTGCATATTTCATATGTTATAGTTCCGTAAGAAGGACAGTCAAGTTGCCGTGTGGTGCATCTAACTCTGTTGAGACTTGAATTACCAAATTTATGAAGAAAGAAATATGGACTACTGCCATATTCAACAAAAAAACACAACTTTGAAGTGCAATACACAAAACTGAGACGAATTATAAGAATACTATATGGTTGGAATCAACAATGACGAAAATAAAGAAATTTCCCTTGCCGGCCTTCAATCTCTTACTGTCAGCACTAAAATAATTTTGATTTTTTTCTCCCAAATAAATAAAATATCCCTACAAAATGTGCAGTCTACGATAAGATTCAAGAAACTGACATGCTTGTCAATTCCAGCTCAAAGCGAATTGAACTATCACTATGTTTAGTATAGAGCCCGAGAATAATACAATGAGAAATTTAACAAGAGCTCATAAAAAGATGTTGATTAAAATCTTCTCAATGTCTTAAATCATTAAAGTAATAACTCAATTGGTCGGACTAAAAAAATTAATTTTCACACTGAGCGAATACTTCAGAAACACCAGACAAAGAAAATGAGGCACTGAGCCTAGAGATTCTAAAAACATGCTCCTACGACACTCCTCCAATTCCATAATTTTCAAATATTTAAAATAACTTAATTCACCAAAGAAATATGCAGATAGAACCATCTAATAGGCGATGCAATTCATTTGGACAGAGGCTGTCACATTTTCTCAATATAAAGCATCACACTTGCACGTACCTATATAATTTCTGAGCCAATAATAATATCAACTGCAGATTAAGGACATGATTAAACTTGACCCAAAGCCAAAATAATGTCATTAAGTCACATAGCAGTGTCAGTAGTTTACGGACTTTCCCTTCTTTCCCTATGCACTTCTTTAAAGAACTTTCCCCTGCCTATCTCTTAAACAGGTGCAGTAGTCCAGTGGGTGGAGTGCTGAGTCACTAACCGGAGGGCCCAGGTTCGATTCCGGGTGGCACCTCTGGGCACCCTCAGCTTCACCCAAGCTGTGCACCATTTTTATGGTACCAGGTCATCCTGGGAAATCACAGAAAGCACATGGAAGGGAACTGGCCTCCCTATCTCGAGTGAATTTCACACGCTGTTGGACTTAGTACTAGGAGAGGTCTACCCAACCTACCAAACCTACCTTCGGGTTGATTACTGTGATTTTTTTAAATCTCTTGAACACCAAATTAACACTTTACGATCCAATTTTTTTAAATCTCGCATTCTCCCCAGCTCTTACTTATTTTATACATGCAAGTGGAATAACGATCATCTGCCAATACACAATGAGAAAAAAGTTAACATTTTTCTATCTGTTGGCCATAGTCCATACTACTTCTCTATCAGTTGGCCAAAGTTTGTGCTACTTGAGAAAACCATACGACAGTGGAACAGGTAAACACATAGGTACCTAAAACAATATGTCAGATGACATCTGAAATTGGCGCGGAAGAAGTATAACTTAATGTCGGATGAGGTACAACATATGATTAGAAAAGGTGAAAGGTAAAGCAGACCTAACTTATTCCAAATGAAATTTTCATGCCACAGCACCAAACAGACAAGATTTTACCTCAAGTCTTCTCAGATATCTATTATGGAAATTTGATTGCAACAGGAATCGAGTAAAATGACATACATTTTTGTCACAATTCAGATATAAATACTGACCAGCTCCTCGAATCAAATCCTTGGTGCAAATTTGACAAGGATATATTCCTTTTAACCTACAAAAGTATAGATTGAAAAGTTCCTTGATAGACTTAGAGGCCATAGAGTTTAAAGGTCTATGGGGCCAGATAATATATTTGTCCTATATTGAATATGCATTTGTGCAAACTCAGCGGGAAGGTTGTTCAAAGCCTTTTATTCTACAACTGCTTACGTTATCAAAGTAACAGTCAACACCCTTCGGGGCTGCTTCTTTGAGTGCCTGGTCAACATCAACTTCCTTATAATTGTAAGCATGATCAAAATGCAAATCCTTCTTCAACCAATCAACTTTTTCTTTGGTGCCCGCAAAACCAATCACTTTGCAACCTTAAAGAAAATGAATTACATAAATATTTAGAATATCAAATTAAATTAGTACAAAGTCATCAGGTCTGTAGGGAATTTGGGAGGGTCACCAGTATCATGCATTACCTCCACACAAGCCATTGGACCAAAGTGACTGGTGAATAGAAATAATTAACTAAGTTGAAATGAGCCATCAGCAGATGTTGAAGACATTACACACACACACCAGGTGGATGCCATTAATTAGGATCAAATGAGAAATGGAATGTGTGAAAGTTAAATAGAAATAGGATACTTTCTGTTATTTACAAGAAGTACACTTTCATAATTCCTTCTGATTATAAAATAATAATTCTCACTTTCTCCCATTGACCAGACACCCTAGGGGTGTAATTTCCAAAGGTTTATAAACATAAACATATTCACATAACTACAAATGCGAAATGGCACAATAGTTGAACAAAAAATTATTTTGTGGGAAAGATAAATGTAGGTGTTATTAATAAAGAAATACAAGAGATAAGCACAGAACTGACAATACAAATAGTCATTTTTCCATTGTCCAAGCCATCTCATAACAAATCTGTTTGCTTCTTTTAATTAGGTATGTATCTGCTGCTTTCAGAGAATATTTCAAAGTTAAACATCTCAGTAGGAAGAGTATCGTTTAATAAATCTCATTGTATGCAATCACATTCTTTGTTGTACTTTGTAAGAATTTGAAAACTATGATTATGTACAGCATGTTTGATTACCTAGTAAAAATGCTAAATCCAACCACACAAACCTTTGATATGAGCAATCTGCCCTACATGGGACCCAACAGCCCCTGCAGCACACGTTACAACTACAGTCTCTCCAGCTTTGGGCTGACAAATCTCAAGAAATCCAAAATAAGCTGTATTCCTGGAAATGGAGGAAAAATTATGTCAACAAGCTTTCTTTTTATATACTTATAACCTCAAACGATAGGAATAATACTGACCATTGGGAGAGAGATTCTACTTCTGGCACTAAGTTATAACAACTGGAAAAGGAATTATCTTAAATGTCACTGATTTGAAAACTATATCTAATTGCATCAACAAATGTGCCGCAAACTACTCGGTGGCCATGTGGGAGGGGATCTTTGGGATGATTATGAAAATGGAGAGGATTAGGTCTTTAAAGGGATATTATATTCCAATATGCTATTGTTGAGAATTGATTGAGGAAAAAAATGAATCCTTGAATCCATCAATTTAATATTCTATTTATCTGATTTTGTCACCAGTAACATAAATCAAATTACTTCTGTCTTAAGTCACCACTACAGTGTCCAGCAAACAATGGTCACATAAGATAATGGCCGATACACCTATTGAAAATGGTGACCTCTGGATAGGGGTGAAACTGTTTCAGGCAGGATACAATCTTAGAAATTAACAGCTTTAAATGACTATTCTTAGGCTATAAGAGGGTACATTTTTTACTTTAACTTTTATAGCATGAAAAATTTTATCCCAATACTTTTCCTTACAAATACATTCACCACACTGAGTTTCAATGGCTTCAAAATATTGATCCCAAACTTCCATTAATTTCCTTAAATATCCATATTGCAAAGATCAAAAAATCTAATGTCTCCTGATTATGATCTAATGGGCAGAAATGCAATTATTAACATTTCATCAATTGAGCTCCTAGGACATTTTGAAGTTTCCCCATCACATTAGTCTCTGGCAAGAAAGTTAGGGACAATGGTATTTCTTTGTTTCTTTTAGGCAAAGCCATACTAATAAAAATCCAAATAAACCTGAATTTCAGTCATTTCTACTTGTACCAAAAAATGCACAATATCATTTGAATTTAAAAGAAAACCTCGAACTTGAGGATTTAAAATCAATCATGGCGACTACATTAACTTACAACATTAAAATCAAAAGTTTAAACCGACTCATATATATACAATAGTTTCAATCAATGTAAAGATAAAATTCCAGAAGACAATATTTTTCAGAGATTTTTAAGAGATATAGGTAATTTTACTTCCTTTAGACTTTAACCAATATTAAAGTACAACTGAGAATTTTATTACCTAAAATTTCATATTTTAAATGTTTTAGTTGTTTAGATAAAATTGCAACACTTGCAATAGGTTTATGTTCTTAAAAATTTCTAGAATTATAAATAGTTTTTCAAAATAAATGGCTATGAGAGGTACCAAATTAATATTAAATTAATATAAAACCATATAGATATATAACCAAAATTAATATAAAACCATATAGATATATAATATCCATGGCTCTCAAGAGAGTACTGCAAGCCAATGAATAGTTATCTTTTGCTTCAAACTACCTATGGTTTGCATTATTTACAGACATGCAACAATTTAAAGCTAAAGCACAAAGCAGCTAACACACATCAAATACCCAAACGGCAACTAGGAAATGTAAGATTAAATGCTGTCACTAATGGCACTAGGCTTTACAGTAAGGAAATAAAAACATTCGAGTGGTGATGAAACTCATAATTACCCAGGCATTCCAAGAGCTCCCAAATACAAAGACATTGGCAATTTTTCCAATGGTGGCACAATCAATGGTTGTCCAAAGCCTGGGGTAGGTTCAGTTTTTCCATCACATATTGTATGGGTCCTCCAACCAAAGTATCCCACAACATGCATGCCTACTTTATAAACTTCATTTTTGCTCTCTATCACCCTGTGAAGAAGAAATACAATTTTCATCACTCATGGAGTAAACATTTCAACAAAAATATGTAAATTAAGCACCAATTACTAAAATATAATTTAAAAGAATACATTGCATAGAAATCCTGAC
>LYUA01000605.1:468092-478930 GCA_002093875.1 Calopteryx splendens | reverse complement strand
GGCAGTGAAGGTCGACCATTGGGAATTTAAATCCGGCGCTTAAAGGTTAAGGGTTAATGTACAAGTCATTGATGACTAGAATTTGTTGGTGCTCATTTCATCTTTGGGACCTCTTATAAAATTATGTGTGCTAGCCAGATTAGTATTAAGGGTTGATGGAGTAATGTTTTAGGGTATGCCATTTTTCCAGAAGTAAGAATTTGATAGCCCAGCACTAGTTGGACATTTGGCCACAAAAAATATGACTGTGCTTAGTCATGACTAACTTTACATTGTGGCTGCCCTCGCTGTTGCTTTCTTCTTCATTGCCTACTGTTATTTTTGTGTGCATTTCATTGGCAAAGATCAATTCCATATTCCCTCTAGAGATAAAATTTTTATATTTAAAACTAGTTTTATAATAATAATAATAGCTTTTATTCCAGTTGGTTACAATGTAAAACAGAAATCATCCAAATTAAATAAACCAAATACAGGAGATAGATATATGCACACGCATACATAATCATGTTGATAAAGAAGGAAACTAATGCCCTAGAAGCATAATTCAATAATAACAGATAGACAAGGCATACTATATTGTATTAATCATTTAAAATGTGTAACAATTCCAGCTGTTTTCAAGAAATTCAGGAATGCTGTAGTATTATTTTCTTAGCAGAAAGTGTTTTAAATTTTTCTGAAACTCAGGAGTGATGTACCTAGTTGATTTTATGTTGGAAGTTGAATATCATTAGATCTGCATGGTGAGGGCCTTCCTGCCTTAGGGATAAGGAGCACTGATTGACATAAATATTGTCACTATAGTGAGTATGGTAGAGATGTATTTGATGGTTGATAGGAAAAAGTTGAGGGTATAGTTTGATGAAATTAGCACAGTTTAGAAAGTATAATGAGGGAAGTGTGGGTTTAGTACGTTTTTGAAATTGGGGTCTACCAGGGGAATGGAAAGGGAGGCTTAGCATAGCCTTATGGGCCCTTTTTGGAGTGAGAATGCCTTTTTTGTAAGACTGTCATGTCCCCAAAACATTATGCCTTACGAGAGATGGGAATGAATTTTTGAATGAAATATGAGTTTCAGGGTGTAGGGAAACAATCGATGCTAGCTTCCAGATAAGGAAGGTGCCAGATGTTATATTTTCCATAATAGTCTTTATGTGAGGTGACCAGTCCAGGTCATCGTTAATATATAGCCCAAGAAAATTCACAGAATTTTAATGCAGATTCATCCACCAGCTTGTGAGAATGTTTGGTGTAGGCAATGTTATTCTGTCTGTAAAAGTCTACCTTCCTTCTTTTTGATTTACTTCATCTTTGGGAATGATTTCAAAGAATATAATCCACTTTTTTTCTCTTTTTCTCTCCTGGGTCTTTACTTTACCACATTGAGAGAACTCAAACTTTGTACTATATTTATTATTAGAGAATACCAATTGTGGAGGCATTTTTTGAATGGGTTCATGTAAGAGTGGTAATCCAACTAAGAGAGATTTCCGTTAAGAGCCAGCAATAATCACAAGTACTCACATGAAGTAGAAGTCAATGGACTATGACATGGTTTTAGTTTGGCGGCTACAGGGATGGGTTAGAATGACTCTAATGCTGTGACATGGAAACCAACTGAAAAACTACTTCATTGTTATCCTCCCAAAATGATTTTGATAGACATGAGGGATTCTTCTGCAGCAAAGAACATTGTTTGTAAATTTCCTAATCCCCACCTAAGATCTTTAGTGTGGGACTATATTGGAAATATGTATCATGCGTGGGAATATATCAGCAAATAATTGGACTATGAGGAGATTAAGGAGGCTAGGTGAACTTACGGATTTAAAGAGAGAAGTGAGAGGCAATAGTCATTATATTGTAGGAATTATTGAAGCAATGGAGTAAGATAAAGGTGGGTTGAAGTTAATGAGTTTATCTAATTTTGTCCATGAGGTTATGGGTCGTAAGATGTTAAATAGGAATGGTGTTTTTATGAAGAATAATAGGTTAGGAAATTCATAAATCAATAAAAGCTAAACTGATTGCAGTAAAATTTGGAGTGAGAGTTGTAGATATCTATCCTGATTAAAGTGTACATATCTACCACAAAACATTGAGAGGGAGAAGCAGAGGAAATTTTATGATGTGTAAAATCATAGAGGAATCATATGATAGAGAAAGAAAGTAAAGGTAATTTTAACAGTTTACAAATTGCATAACATTCAACAGCATTGCAAGAAATGATGGGGAAGATGGCATTTTAGGGTTGTACGAACGAAGGAAAAGGTACTCAAGCCTTTGAAAGGTCTGGTGCTCTCCCACATGACCCCCCTCCTCGTGGTCCATAATGCCTCCCTGCTGGCGGCTTCTCCCACGTTGTCTGCTCAACACTATAGTACATCAGTTTTCTTTCTTTCCTTTCCTAAATAACCGTGGTGAAAGTGAGTCGTGGATTAGTCAGTTTAATAATAATAATGACGATAGTAATAAAAAATTTGAATATGGAAAAAGAATTTGGAATATGGAACAGGTTTATGTAGTGCCCATCGTAATTTCAGCTACTGTTATAGCCCCGAAACAAATTCAAAATAGTTTTAAAACACTCCACCTGAACCCAAATACAGATATTAAGTTACAAAAGCCCATAATAATCTTAGCACGTCACATAAAAAGAAAATTTCTCTATTCCGTGCAACAGTAAAGAGTTGATTTGGTGAAAGCCTGTATTCTTTACTTAAAACTCAGTTAACACTGAAGAAAGTTGAAACATCAAGGAAATAATAATAATAATGACTTTATTAGGTGAAATTAGGGCTATTAAAGTCCTCTCTTACATTTAACCTTTCATCATAAATCAATGTTCATTACAAACAACAATGCCTAAGGTTGAACTCGAACCCAAGACCCTTGGGTTAGCAGCCAAGCACATGTCCACCAGTGTAACCCGGCCTGGTTTAAGTGCATTGTCACTCCAGCACTCTTCTCCAGACAGTGGCTGAAGCAATACGACTAGGAATTTCCATGCAGTCATACCTAGATAATTCCTTGGCTCAAGCCATATAATTGAATTGGCAAAATTAGGTAGTAATGCAATGCATACCAGAAATTCCATTGATCTTTAAAGAACCCTCAAATGGCTGTGCTGGACAAATGGCAGCAGTTGCTTCCCGGTCAATCTTTACTAAATTCTTGGGGAAAATGAAGGTGCCAGCAACCCCCTGGTATTCCTTGAACTCTTTCTCTTAGCCTATATTTACAACATGCCTGTACTTTCTTTCTTGCCCTTGTTTTCACCCTCCTGACTTGTTTCTTCCCACCTGAGAGTGCACCCTTTTCCATCCACACCCCACAAACCTTTTGATTTTGATTAAATATGTGTTGAAGTTAGAAAAATTATAGAATTATGAACACTTTAATCAGTTTAATTGAAAATTTAATGGAATAATAGAAATCAGTTTAGAGAAAATTTCATTCATTCTGCTGTGTGTAGCTCCAGCATTGCTCATCTCCCTAACCCATCCTCCATCCTTTTGTCTCAAAAGCCCTCAGCTGCTGAATGAACTGGAAAAGAACACCTCTTACATTTCTCATTGTTGTGTATTTTTAGAAAACAATTGAACCATTTTATTTGAGAATTTTTTGAATTAGAGATCAACCAACATTTTTAAGAAATCATTTTTTAACATGAAAAACTTATCCTTTATCCATTCTGTAAGATATTTTGTAATTGTCTTTTTCTGGTAATAGTTGTCAAGGGCAACTTAAAGTTTAGTTAAGTAGATAATAAATACATGTATTTAACACCATTTTGTAATAGTGTGACTGATTTTTGACAACAGATTGTAAACGTTTTTGTTCTAAGTACTTTATTGTTAGAAGCTTTTTATTACCCAATGGGATAACTGATACAGATATTTTTTTTGTTGCTTCCCATTTTATTTTTGTGCCCATGTGGCTGTTAATGCTATTTATTTTATGAATAATTCACAAAACAAATGTATAATTATCTAAAATTGAATGATTAAAGGCTGGTGTCCATACAACCTCTGTCTGTCCTCCATTTGGCTGCTTGTAGAATATGATATAGATGTAGACTTTGTGGTCAAGACCTAGTTTGATGATGATATGTGTTTATTTCACTCCCCCTTTAATTAGTGGCATAATGTAACATTACATGAAGGACCCGGTTTTGGTCCATAGTTGAATACATGATGAATGCTATGAACACACATGATATTTACCATTTATAATTAGGTATTCTAAAACAAGGTTGCACATAGAATGTGAAGCCTTATTCAACAGTGTAGTTTGATTGAAAGGAAAAACTTATCACTTTAAAATCGATGAATGCAGGGAGTTTGAGCCTTCATTGTTGTTTTCTATTTCTGTATCTCTTTCGAATCAAAAAAGTTTTTTGTGCTTTTAGGCTTGATTGTTTTTTAGTGAAAACATCCTGTACTGGATTATTAAGTGGTATCAGGAATTTCTTTCATGTTGCAATGAGGAAGGGTTTTTGCAATTTAATAATGACCTTTTCTTTTAAATAGTGCAGGAACATTGACCCTGAATTTATCTTATGAGAGTATGTCAACACTTCTTCATCATTTGTTTTTCGACCCAGAAATATTTTTTTCTATTCACCATAATGTACCTTGTATTAATAATTCTGTCCATTGAATCATATTTCGAATTTGTCAAAGATGTTAGACCAGGTCATATTGAGAAATCACAGGTGGTACAGGGAGTAAGGAACTGCCCCCCCTTATCACCCTGATGTGTGAATTTTGCACACCATTGAGCTTACAGGTAGTACTGGGTGAACTCTACCTCCATCTTCCAAACCTTCAGGTTAATTACTTTGGTTTTGGTTTAAAGACGTTAGAAGAACATTTTCATATTTGCCCAAGTAGGAGAACTTTCATTATTATTTTCCTGATCCTACTTCAATTCTATTTCACCCCTTAACTTGAGTTGAAATTGCTTGATTAAAAATTAAACTGAGTAAAAAAGGATTGTTGTTTGGTGAGGGGTAAACTGAAATGAAAATAGGCGAGTAATAGGTAAGCGATTTTATTACTGTAGAAGAAGAATGAATTTTCGATACAAATCGAAATCAATTATATAGTTATCTATATCCATTTCACCAACAAACTGTCAATGCAGCAAGGAGGTACAAAATACGGAAAGTTGGTACATTATCTTTAAAAGAAATTAGTAGACATGTTATAGATAAAGAAAATACAAAAACAGAGTAAGAACATAATAGCATGTTTATGGTAACTTTGACATCACTGGAACCAAAAAAACATTCCCGTTTTACTTCAAGATTTCGTTGCTTAGCAAATTGCAATTGTATACTTCTTTGTTTAGCGTCATTCTCCTCCGTTTGCTCCAAGATATCCAGGCTAAATTGAAGTATCAACTTAACCCAATCATTTGATCGCCTAACCTGAATGCACGAAATCAAAAAGAATCCATGGAAAAATCTGGTGGAATATAATTTCGTCCGAATGGCATTTTACAGTAGGTAACCCATTGTTATTTATGTTTACAAGTTTTATTAGGAAAAAGTAAATGAATGTCTGCAACACTGCATGCGCTTAAATAAAAGGAAGAAACAAACTTCTGGACAGCAACGTTTGGTTGCATTGTCCCGGATCATTCTTTTCGAATTATACGAAGTATGTAATTAGTGCATTGAATTTTAGAATTACTTCATGCAGCTGTCATCGATTCGGTGCACAATCCCGAGCGTTCTGTGGCTGGGCGAGTATTTAAATTAATGAGAGAAATGGCCACTTAAAGATCTTTGATTGATTATTTACATCGGGGATACTGACAATTTTAGCAAACCAGGCCATTCACCGTGCCCTCAATTCGTCGTCAAATTTTTACTTTTGCCATCCCAAAACATCATCCCTCTGCGACCATAATTTTCTTCCGGAGACCTTTGAAGGTATAAACTAGCTCAACCAGATATTCTCCAAGCGGGCTTTTGTAATCTTTAGCTCTGTCCAAAAATTGTCCCATGTCTCTCTCTCATCTACTGTGACGTCCGTGGGCCAAGCCCTTTTTTTTACGAAAAAACAGTGGCACCAGGAACTCATCTCTTGAAAAATCAAAACCGATAAGGTTTCTTTCATGACACGCGGTATCCGTGCGATCCAAACACTTTACAAGGTGGCGGTGGCACGTCCTGCCCTTCCGTCTCCTACAGAGCGTCGACCTGGATGGTGTCGCCATGTAAGACGTACGTCGGCGTCCTGAACGGGGTCTTGGCCTTCAGAGCCTCCTCCCTGAGGACCTGGAGGTATTGAGACTCCTTCGAGTTGACGAAGACGGACAGGTTGGGGATGGGCGCCGCCGACTGGACGATGCCCGCCGGCACCACGGCCTGGGGAGGCTCTCGGTTTCCGAGCTCCTCCCCGGTCAGGGGCGGCTGGAAGAAGAGGGACCCCGGGCTGGCGACGGCGCTGGGGAAGTCGAGGACGGTGATGAGCTGGGGGCTCCCGGCAGGGGGTGCCCCGGGCCTGTCCTGGTCCGCATCCGACTCCGTCGCGGGCTGCTGTACGGGGATGGCCTCGGTGATGATGGGGCGAGGGGTGGACACGGCAGTGTCGGGCCTCGCGGCCGGTCGGGAAGGCTCCTTGGGTAGCGCAAGGGCGGTCTGGTAGGAGTAGTGAGGGTAGAAGTAGTCTGGGAAGACGTACGGGGCGTATGGTTGGTAGTAGGCGGTCGCGGGCTCGAGCGTGGCCACGGCGTAGACGACGCGGACTGTGATCGGGTACTGGATGGCGTAGGAGGATGCCGTGGGCACGGGGGCGACGAGTGCTCCGACGTTCATCGGCATGCGGACGCCCGGCTCGTGGTCGACGGTGAAGGCAGACGGGAAGGAGATGGTGGCCTGGGGGGAGGAGATGACGAGCGGCTGCCTGAGGACGACCCGGACTCCGGGGGTGACGTCCGAGGGATCGGGGTGTGCGTGTGGGTCAAGGATCCTGATGAGTCCTCCGGGAACCACGTAGAGGGGTGTAGGGGTGAGGGATGGTGCCGCGGCGAAGGGTCGCTCGGGAAGGATGGTCAGTGGGTGTGGTAGTGTGTATGGATTGTGGGAGGTGAAGCGGACGGCGCTAGGAGCGAAGTAATAGGCGTCGGCGTCCGCTGATACCAGCGCGGTGAGCAGTAGGGTGAGACACCATGAGACCGCCATTCTTTCCTGAGGAGAGAAAAAAATAAAGGTTCTTTAGATCTTTTATCTAAAACGTTTGGGATTTAGGACATAGAAATAGTTTAGTCGCAAATGAAACCAAACGATAAAAGGTTCCCGATGGGTAATAAAATGTTATTAACGAATGAAGACTCCACAGGATAGTTAAAAAAAACAAAATATGGGATCCTCCAGGTACACTAAGATATTAGCAATACGGCGTAGCCAATTATTGAAATACGAAAATATTTTCTTTGAAACTGACATTGGACGAGAACAGGGAAAAAACTGCCGAATATCACTCTCATTGTGAATGAAAAAATCATTTTTTCCTCTTCCTTGCTGTATTAATAAGTTCGATTAACCGCAAAGTATGAATAGTCACGTAACAGAAGACTATTATATGATAGGAGTAATGGTTACAGTGGTGAATTGAGGTCATGCCTATGTTTGCAACCTACAGTTTCTCATTTTGATAAAGGTTGGACAGTATGGTATTCTAGTGGATAGAATATTCGACTGATTACTGAAGGGTCCCAGAATTAAATCAAAAAATTATGTCTTAGCACTCTCTTAGCTATGATCAAGTGATGTATCAGAGAAGATCTTTCGGTGAAACGGAATGTGGCACTAGAAAAAAAAACGTCCCCCCCTCCGCTCACTGTATGCTAGGCTGTCACAGACCGTAGGGTCTACAAGGCGAGCTTCACCCTCCACCTGCCAAAGCAGGCTTCAGGTTGAACACAATTTATTTTTGTAAAGATTTTCCCGCGTCATCATGCAAAATGATGAGTCATCGGAACCGTTTTCCTTAGATATCCGTATGATTGATGTCGTATAAAGTTCAAGATATTTTTATGAATTGGGGAGGGAAAACAAGAAATCCGCTGAATAGCTTCCAAGAATTGATAAGGCACGAATTCTAGAGTGAAAATATCCTAAAGGTTATGCAGCTGAGGCATACACAACCAGAACTTTAAAGAGCACAAACTGAGATAGCCTTCTCTTTAAGTATCTCTCCGAAAGAGTATAGCTGCCAAGGAAGTGGGCTATAGTTTGTCTATTACGGAGAATTTATTATATTTCGAGCGAAAAGACGTCCATATCCAAATATCGCATCAAATGGCCTTTTGTCTTGAGCAACAAATGCGCCAACGATGGATGATATTTCGCTCGACACCTACCAAACGAAAACTTCTGTCATTGGCAGACCGGGAGTCGTTAGGCTCGTTTTAGTTCGTTAGGCTAGGTTAGGTCGTTAGGAGGATAACTTTCAGAATCGTTGGAAAGAATTTTTATGAGACGTGGAACGCTAAAGAATGAGATAAACGTAATCATTCGATTTAACGTACTCATTTAAAAAAAATGCAAGTACGCCAGAAAAGATCCGATTTAATTTCTGATCGACCCTGTTTTTCGCACGTTGCACAAGAATACACAATTTTTACCCTTAGTTTCCGAGCGCAGAAAAATCAGGAGGTGGATTAAACGATCGAAATATGTCTCATGGAATTCAAGGTATGTTCCGAGTTCGTTTTTTCATTGTAGAATTAATTTCATTTTCATTGATTATTCCTTCAATTAATCGTTTTAGGTGAAAAATGCCTCCACGTCTCCGTATTAATTGCTCGATGTCAAGTAAAAAATAAACAGCTTATTAGGCGTTTCCTTTCCTATACCAGAACGAAAGCGGTGGCTTCCTATCCATAAAATGCCAAATGATGAACATCATGCCAGAAACCTAGTTACGGCCAGTTCTGGTGTAAATATATTTCCAGGCAATTAATAAGAATTAATTAATAAAAACTGGACGTTAGACTAATGTTACTGTGTGTAATATGGGCCACGCACAAATGGATTAATAAACATTTTCTTATCCAAGCCAAGCTGAGAGAAAAAATTCCGGTAATGGGCCCCACCACGTCGAGACCCGTTCATTATATAAAGAGAAATAGACACATTTTCTACCATTGATTTTTATGATGGGCTCCGAAAGTAATTTCCCGGAGAGGTTCGCCTGCAATTTACTACTTTGCTGCGTGATAACCGTGATTCAATTTTATTTTCACTTGTTTTTGCGTTCCTATTAACTGCTTTCGTATACAGTCACGTCAAACTTGCGTCTTGTCCTGGAGTTAATTCTCTTAATCGCCGTTGGCGTCTCTCCTCTTGAGTACTTGGGTTTCCACCTCTGTATTTTCTCCAATTACTTGTCTTACACATAGCAGCTGATTTAATGGTTTGCACTCGGCACCGGAAGGAAGAAACGCAATTCCTTCGAGCACGCAAAGTGGGGTTTTCATGCGAAAAAGCGAGTTAAAAAAGATCCAACGCCAGGCCGAGGCAATTGGTGACTGGATTAAAAGATTTTCAGTGAGGTTTTCTTAAGTTAAAATTTTTTAAAAAATTTTATTTGCGCAAAAGAAAATGCAAACCTTTGAATGAAAAAAAACTGGAGTCAAGGATGGGAATCGTGGGAAAAGCCTTCGTTACATTCACGCAAAAAAATTCTTTTATTCTAAAAATGAGCACGCCAGAAAATTGTTCTCGATCCTTGCATTTCTCTGTTTAATATCATCGCTCCCAAAACCGCTTATGGCCCGTAAAATTCTCATAAAATAATCTTTTTTTAGGGGGCTCAAAGGAATCCAAGGCTGCGTAAAAAAATGTTTAATTACCGTTTGGTGTTGGGCTTCGCTTTTTTTTGCTCTTCCACTCTGTTTGCTTTATGTCTCTTCTACAAAAAACACTTTAATGCCTATTGTTATTTCTGAATGCGTATGGCATGCTTAAGCTGCCTTTGGTGTTAAAAGGTGAAATTGATGGATGGTTAACTATTTCTGCAATTTATTTATTCAGATGTTCTTTCATCATTCCTTTGAGGAGCCAAACTTCATTTCTATTCGGATGCTAAGTGTGCATTGGTATACCCATTTTCTAACGGGGGCGTAAAACCGTCAAAATGTTTCTCACTGCCATAAACCTAAAATTTCAATTACAATAAGGCCGAAATGAATTATTGCTTGGATTCTTACCGATCCGTAGATTTTCACTGGATCAGTTACTTTCCTCGATTAAACCATTACGCCCCACCGATCGATTATCTTACATGGTGAACCGTGAGAGCACAACCACCTTTTTTCTTGTGAGCAACATCATCCATTCCCAAGGAAATATTCAATTCCGCTGACTCTGCCCCGGGTCTCAAACTATTCAAAAACCTGTTGTTTTATTACCTTCAATCCTTTTCCAAGGTTTTATTAAGTGTTGGGACAAATTTGTTTTCCCTCTGCGGGAGACGCGGTAACCATTTGAGCGTACTAATGAGTCGTCTCCGAGACATTTAATAAATTCAATTCCACCGGGAGCTACACTGAATGCGCACCTACTTGCATGAGTACGTGATGAGCGTGTGAAAACATTCGGCTTCACTTTTTTCTGTTGAAGTAACGTCTGCGCCGCCTCTGTACGCTATCGTGGTGGGGTCGGGGGAGATGAGGAGGGACGAAGGGTGGTAATGGAGATCTTTTACACCGAATCCGGTAACCTTATTCGGGTGGTTGAGGAATGCCTCGGACAATGGGGGAGGGAGATGGGGAGGACCGAGGCAAGAATTCTGAGCGGGGGAGTCCAAGACGGTGCG
>LYUA01000605.1:371771-385168 GCA_002093875.1 Calopteryx splendens | reverse complement strand
CTCGAACCCAGGCCCTCATGTTAGTAACTCAGCGCTCTACCCACTGGACTACCACGCCCCTTCGTAATCATGTGGATTTAAAAAAACGTATGCATATATATTTTTTTATGAAACGAGCTTGATGTTGATTGACGACTTGGATGACAGATCAATTGCGCACGCTCTCACAATGCAGTTACGTGCTGCACCAATTGGGCCCGTAAATATATATTTATGCACCATGCACTTGTATTGCACCCGGTACGAATCGATCGGACCTCGGGGAGATAATCGGGGAGGTGCAGTGCGACCTCCACGATTTCGGAGGTCAGCATGCAATGCATTTTACAAAATTGAGATGTCTTATATTCAACCGCGAGGAAGGTTTGAAATGCCGCTGCGAATGTTGGACACGCCGCCCCTTTATGCCTCGAAAGTAAACAAGAACAAGTGAAACACCTGTATCGATCGCGGGAATGATACCCCGTTGGCGCTTCAACACCACTCCCATATCGGGCACCGTGGCGGGAAATGGCTATAGGTCAGATACCGATCGATTTACCAAGGCGTTTATGAATTTATTGGAGTGGCCAACACACGTCCTTTCCTACTGAAATGATGATAAACTAAGATATTAGGAATAACATGAACAAAATATTCTTAAGTTCCTATTTATGATTTCCATATCAAGAATTGAAAATGTTTTTTTTATCTTAATAGTAGGTACCACGTGAAAAGAATAAGTGCGCCTATTTTTAAAGTATTTATGTAATTTAAGAAATATTTTTATTCTTTTCGGTAGTTTACAACCTACGATTGGTAAACCTACCAGTTTTTTTTAGTCACCCAAATTTATTGACAAAATCATGCATTTAGTACAGCGAACTTCGAATGCTTTACAGGCAGTTGACTAGCTGAGGTTTGATAGTGAATCCTAGAGTTTGTGCTAGATTTGTGAAATAAGTTACAATTGAGCGGAATGAGAAAGTGCAACGTCTGTTTAAGGGCATTTTTCAGGATGATTTTAGCTTCTAATAAGTACCTATGCATCAACGACTTAATATTCTTTTGGCCTTCTGCCTTAAATCTGTGAATTGATTTACTTCATCTCCTTATTACTACCAGGTTTGAGCCAGCTTCTTTATTTCAGAGAACTCCGGGACCTCATATAATGTTTTTCTCTGTACCATAGTCTCTTCAATGAAAATAGATACCTACTAGTCCGTCACCCTTGAAATGAGTCCCATATTGATTTTAATTCTTTCGTGTGTTGTTCATGCTACCGTCCATTTCTGAGATTATAGCCTTATTAGTTCTTATTCAATCTGCTAGAACGCGGTATCCCTTCTTATCTGTTTTGCTTTTCACAAATCCTTTCTTCCTCCGACCTTTTTCACTTTTTTTCCGACCACCTCGTTCGTTACCATTTAAATCCATACGATTCCCATCATTTTCCCCCATCACTACGTCCCTATAGCATGAAATCCATCTCTTCAAGTATATCATAATTGTCAGTGTTTCGCTTTCGTACAACGGTACACTTTTTGAAAGTTGCATGTTTTTTCTCAGTCTTACGTTGCTGCTGTTACAGAAGAATAGTATCTTTTTATTAAATACCGCGTGTATTTGGTCCAATGTGCTTCAAGCAGGTTCATCTTCCTTGACTGTTTAAGCAGTTATTAAAGTATGGAATTTCCTGTACACTGTCTAAAACGTTCGCTCTCCAATGTCCTTCTTTCAGCGTCGGTACTCCGTTGGCTATGACGAAAATTTTAATTGAATTCTTATCAATCTTGAAATGCTTTTAGTGTTCAAAGACACCCTCCATCCCCGAGACTTTGGTCCTGAGGTCTTATTCACTCTGCCAGAACTGCGAAGTCATTCTCACATCTCAGCACACTTTCACTCCCCTAACTACTCCTCCTCTTCCTAAGCGCTCTCTCAATTCGTCTAACCCATCATAATTTTGGCAGTCAAAAGTAGAGGGGCGTTAATTTTTTCGTCAAACAAATTAAATACATAACTACTACATTAGACGCTGAGTGACTTAAACGTTTTGGTAAGATTGCATGTAGGGTAGATGTGATAAATGCAGGGAAAGCGGCCAGGAAAGTGGCAATCTGTTGACAATTTGAATTAGGTTTGACATAAGACAGGATAACATTAGTATTTCCATAATATTACCTCATCAGAGGATACATTTTTAATAGAATAATTTGACTGCAACTTTACTTGGAAGTGAGGATTGCCTATCATTTGTAAACCCGCGGGTAATCTACGATAGTTTTATTTTCGTAAAGTCATGCATCGGTGAAGCGTCCCGAGTTTCGCAGTTACTGATAGACGATGATATACTGAGATGGATATGAGAAATTTGTGGAAAAACCATCTCCCAGAGCCTGGTTAGCAAAAATTGTAGAGAAGTAGGTATCATTAACTCTTGAGATGATTAATGGGTACTTTCAACGGTGAACATTTTAGAAGGAAGAGGAATATGGTAGTTGAAAGAGCGAGAAAAAACCTTTAAAAATTATGCTGATGTGAGGACATAGGAAAGAGATCCTTGAGTTATTTAAAGTTTCCAATGTACCGCTAAGAATTGCGGATGATGAAAGCTTTTTCTTCGTGAAAAGCAAGTCGCGAAGCATTTTCAGTATATTTTTTTCATAACAATTTTCAGTGTATTTATTCAAATAAAAAAAAATATTGTTTTAGATTAATCTCTCTGGTTTTCCATGTGAACCTCTTGCTATTTCCTTCGCCCCGTTAGCGTCTCCTAGAGAGAGTAAAGAAATTGGAGCAACAGTGAAATAGGCTGGCGTGGGCAATGTAAACCCGCATTTTAAACCTATTTGTTTTACAGAGTGCTTCATTTCTTCTTTAAAGCTCTGAGAAAATATAAACTCCATTGTATTGAATTATGAAGAAATTACTCACTCCGACTTAAAAAACACAATTCCCCCTTGGGGAACATTTTTTTCGTAATTTATGCCTTTACTTTAATTGGTGGTCTTCAATTTTGCCTTTCTTAGGGCTCACGGCTACTTTGATAGTTATGTTTTTCCAATTATTCAATCTCCTTAAGTCTTTTTCGATGTGCTTCAATGCCCCAAAGACTATTTTCTTTATCAAGAGATTTTCTTAAAGCATCCAGAAAAGAATTTGCATTGGCCTGATTTACAATATCCTCTTTGTCAAAAACATTCCCCCGGTATAACAGCAGATGACTTTGTTTCACTGGGGAACGGTTCCAAGACAGTGATAGTTTTTCTTATAAAAAGGTAGGGCATTGAAGCTAGTGGTATAGCTGGAAATGTGCTAAACATTTCCCTTTTAATTCTCACACGATTTACTCCAGACTTATTTTAATATCCTGAGCGTTTTATAACGTTCATTCATGATTATCATATAAAGTCAATCGAGATAGACTTGAGACAAAATCGAGATGAAAAAATCCGTCCTCATCCAAAGCCCTCATTATTCACTTCTCACCGAGATTTTGCTCTTATGCACCATTTTTATGTTTCGAAATTAATTTTTGGTCTGTTTAAATTAATTCTAGTTTGTTTCGTAAGGAAATCCAATTATTGAAATTGTATTGAGCTTAGTATGCACTCTGTATGGAAATTTCAATGAGCTTTCATGTATGTTCAAAAGAATTGGGTCGGGAAGCGTTCTTGAAGCCAAAAGAGCAAAAGTCATACAAATCAATGTTTAACTGATACAACGTCATCGTTTATTGGCGTAGAGACTACCAGAGCCGTTTACACCTGACAACTCTTTTTATCAATAACAATGAATCTCCCTCGAATAACCGGTTTATTTTAACTTCCGGAACAGGTTTCACTACGCGGTGAGAAAAGATTAGGGGGGAGCAAGAGGAACGGAGCTGAGCCAGTAGGGTGAGGTACTTTTTTAGTTGTCGAACACGGAAAGCAATTTAAGCCTACCTGGCTTATTTATAGAATTACAGTAAAAATCAGGTGCTAAAACTTTTGATGGGAAATCTTAGACAGCACAGTCACAGTGGGTTAATGGCGGTAGAGTTCGCGCGAGGGTTTGGTTCCAGAATCCCTCGGTGCAAATTTCCCCTGAGCTGCATGGTGTAAACTGTTTATGCTCTCCATTCTCCCCTTTCCGCCAAATCGGGCACCGATCCTACCTCTTCAAACCTTGCCTTTGGAAAAGGGTCACAGGGTATCCCATCTGCACAGAAGCAACCGCCAATGTTTTCCAAAATAAATCCGAACAATCTCAGTTTTCTTGTTGCATGTGGATCTCTGGCTGTTTTCCTTGCACTGAAACCGTAAATGTTTTCAAGATGATTTTTCTTTAATTGCTAATTGGCTGCGGGTATTACGAGGGTTATTATTTCCTTAGATATAAATTCTAAAAATCGGCTTCACGTTTGGAAACATGTTAATAATCAAGCTTCCCATACAATATTTATAAGTTGTTGACCGCGTCGGAAGAGATGAAGTTTTACAGTGTAAACACGAGTGACTCGTGATATAGATGAAACCTCAGAAAACATTTTTTTTATGTTAACACTTCTCACTGTTCACTTTCAAAAATGCCCTCATGCATTCTGGCGAAATTGGAAATAGGAATATGACGAAGAAGGGGAACGATAATTTTCTGTAACAATTTGTGACAGGGGTGTTAAGCGTTACATTATATGCGAGCATGTGGAAACGGCTCTGTTCGCTTTTTGACGAAGATGAACGAAAAACAAATGGTATCTGGTTAAATGCACATTTTTATTTCCACAGGAAAAAGTTCTGGTAAAACGGAAACGCCCCCACGCCTGACGAGCCAATATGCACATCACCTAGAAAACAAGGATTCCTTATTTCAAGGCAATCGCTTGTCAATTTACAGGAACAAGATGTTATACAATTTGCTCTTCGATCACTCAAGGATTGATTCAAGTAGATTGCCAGAGGCCAAAGCAGCCACCCGTCCACTTTTTACCACTTGGCATTAACCATGCAGCGAAAAAATGTTCTCAATTGCCGTGATAACCGCTATTATACCAATTTCTGCCGTAGAAAAAAGTTCACGTGGACCAGCAATGGAACTAAGAAACGAATGAACGTAGCCAACTCATATTTTCTGAAATGGAGGAAACTTATCCGGGAAATGAATAACTTTTCATCGAAATAACACGGAAAGTAATGGCGCGCAAGAAGTCGCCTGAAAATATTATACCGCTGGCGTACGCAAAGATCGATGAAAGCAAATTTTTAACGATTCCTTAGTTTTCTCTCATTCGTTTTTCAGTAATTATTTTTAAGAGAGCTAAAAAAAACTGCTGGAAATATAATGATGAACACATTGCCAAAAAGAAGAGAACGCCAAGATCAAAGATCCAACCTGTTTATGCAAAGGTCGGAACAGGTCTTCCTGCACTTGGGCGTGGGCTCTGCATTCTAACGATTTCCGGTGGGGGCGTGATCCTCGAATATTTGCATTCTAAAAGGAGATCCCATTTTGCGGGAAATGAAAATTTTCGCAGTGCCACAAGACAGAGGTCGCAGCCTAGGGTTAAATATAAGATTGACGTTTTAATTCGTCAAGAATGCTCGCGGAGTGCATTCGATTCTTGGGAGAAGAGCGGAGGACATTGGAAAGTTGATGTGGCAACCGAAGGAGGATTTGACGGGATCCCTCCAGGGTGAAGCTTCTCGGTGAAGATCCTTGAGAAGTCTCGGATTTAAGGACCAAATTATTATTTTTAAGTAGCGAATGTATTCGCGATGATTGATTTTTCTTTTTAAGGGCACAGATGAAGGACACTTGTATGAGAGGTCACCGTGGCACATCATGACGCCCCCCTTGTTTTCCGCGCTTGAAATGACTACTAGTATGGATTGATAGGTGCCCTCCATCATCAAGAGTGCACTTCATTTTATTTCTCAGGGAAATGCATGCCATGCAGACTTTTTTTTGCCTCCGCTGCACCTGCCTCGCTTGATCTCTCAACCTTGATCATCGGCACGCCCACGAGTTCGAAGGCCCTTGATTTTTCTCCGACCGAGAATCCCACAAAACATCGGCAATTTAAAGCCGGACTCGGGAGACGAACGGAAGACATATCCGTCATCGAGAAAAATTACTCGTGGGTAGCGAGCGAATGGACCGAAACGTCTCCGGGCGACGCAGCACACGTCCCGTGGATTATATCGCCTTTTATGTTTTCAAAAGAGATGGTCTCGCGGGGCGAGGTCGAACTCTTTTGTCTGAGGAGAAACTCGCCGAGGATTTCAAGTACCCACTGAGTATATAGATCCAACTGTCCCGAGAAATGAAAGCAACTGAAGGGTAATCTTCCGCGCCAGAATTGCGCGTCGTCGCACGGTCCGTGAGTCCAATCGTCCACCGTGAATTAAAACGTTAAAACCACGTTATCCCTCGAGGAGGGGGGGCTGGAGGCAAAAGCCAAAGCGGGAGATATGTGCCTCGAATGTGTGGAAAATGAATCGCGATTAGAATGCGTTCTGAAGACTGCTCGCAGTGAATCAGCGGCAGAAAATGCGAGTCAAACCAACCGACTCCGCGAGCCGTTCCCGTGACTTTGACCTTGCCTTCAATCGTGATACGGGCTTTTTGTTTCCGTCACTATGGTTCGGGCCAAGGTTGTTCCTTCCCGTGCAGGGTCCATCAACCGAGAAGTCGATGCAAATACTCGGGTGCTAGTAGACTATGACCAAGCAATTTGCGGCGGCATACCGAGGTGAGGTCAAACTGTTGGGAGAGTTCAATCGTCGGAATCGCCATTGACGCGGAAGATAATGACTGGCAGAATCGTTTATCACGCCGTCTTGCACTCATGCCATTTTGGGTTACGTAACAATGCACTCAGGATGATTTTTTATCGTCATCTGCCATCTCAGTTCCTGCTCCTTCTATAGTGCCATTTCATGCAGGGGTAGCTTTCGATTTGATACATTTCGCATCACGGTGAGAGCACATTTATTTTGGAACTTCAGTATACAAGAACTGCAAGGAGGTAGCATCGAGAATGAAATTGAGGGTAAATGCGTTCGGAACGCAAATAGACGTCTGATGAGAAGAAAGGGAAGAATAATTGAATAGTGAGTGTTAAGTGGCGAAATAAACGAACGAGTGGATGATTTCTTTAATCTCTCTTGCTACTTTGTTCTAGATTCTCTCTTGATACTTTGGGAGGATCCTTGTGTAAGATATGATAGATGAAGAGGTCTGAAGATAGAAAATTTATCGGATTATAAAATAATATTTGTCTAAAGTAGCAAAAATGTACTCTTTCCAACATTGTATGAAAACGAATCTTGGTTATTATAGGACAATTATCGGGTATCCTGTGCTTGAGTATCTGTGGTAAAAAAATAGGAGAGATTTTCCGATGAATGAGTGGGTTTTGAAGAAATGTGGATTGGATGCACTGGAAACAGATAGATATGAAATATGTGGTCCGCGCTGGTCTGGTCATGTTGAGAGTATGGATGTTAGTCATACTGAAATATAAGTAATATGATGTATTGAGAGAACAGTGGGTGGTTTGAGAGAGGAAGAGGGAGATCGTGAAAGTCATTGAGGTGAGTTAGATCGAAGAGGAGAAGGTGAAGGCGAGGGATATTAGGAAACTCGGTAACAGAAGAGAATAGGGAACATATGGAACATCGCATGAGTGTGAATGAGGTGAAAATAATATTCAAGTACAGGCCAGGGCAGAAGAAATTAGAAAAAAGGAAATCAGGCTCTTTCTACCCAAAAAGGGAACGGCGTGAGTGGAGTATGCAAGTATTAAGAAATAATTGATGATTCGTCTCTGTATTACTTTTTATTTGCGTTATTTCAGTCTGTTAAATCTGCAAACAAGTTTAAGGGTGTTGAATTTTTGTTGTAAGCCTGGATCGTCCAGGTTTATTTACGTGAAATGTTTTGATGCTTTTATCTGGGAGATTTACATGATAGGTTTTGGGAACTTAAATTCATCGTCTAAAATTTATGTCGCTTTGGTTATATGGAACGTAAACGAATTTGGGGGTATTAGATTTCTTCGCGCCGCTCACTAACGAGTGTTTTACTGCTACGTAGTCCAGAGTTTTTATAGCCGCCGCTCAATTACTTGTTTTGTCAAGCGCTCGACACAATTCTAGTCCCATTGCTTATCGTAGCAAGTTCCTCGATATTACTTTTCGTAGTCGTCGCGGAGTGTCCTTCTCAAGTGAGCAATGTGAAATTACAGGATCACTTTAAATTCGTTTCTTTGCGTTCTCATGACAGACGACAGATTTGTCTTGAATGACAAGAGACCGAAATCGAGTAACTCCTTTAATCTGTACGATATGAAATGACATTTTTTTCTTCGTCGACCAGCTGAAAGAAGGATTCTTTTGGGTGAAGGGATTAAGTCTCACGTGGGATTGGTCTCGTTGGATTTATTTTCCGTGGCGTTAATTTTTTTCACATTTTTTGTGAGTGAAGGAGCCTGACCTCAAAAGCATATGGCTTCCCCTGGTGTAGAATAATAAAGACCTGCTAAATTTGATTGACGGCAAGTTGATGGGGATAACTGATTCCTCACGCCTTGAGTTCCAGCGATTTCAAAAGCTTTTTTTTCGCTTTAATTCGCTGTTGAGTGAACGTGAAGACTAAATTAAGTTCAGCTTCCTTGTATTCCAACAGATTTACTCAACCTTAATTTCTAAATGCTTTATTTTGGTCGAACTGGGTAAGAGTAGTGGTAATTCACGACGCTCTAATTGATATATCGCACATATGTATCTGATCCCTGGATATTTACATTTCGTTACTGATTTGTAATAATGAATGCCTGGGGTGTAGGAATTCGGAATCTAATAAAATAATGCATAATAAATTAATTCAAAGAAAGACTTTAGATGATCGTTCTATGCATAGCTCCCAGTTTCAGCGTCATTCAACCTATAATCCTAAATTATGAACTATTGAATATGGTCTCAATGATTGCGGGATACTCGTTTCCAAAGAAAAGCTTTCACAGCTGATTTGTAGGGTAGAGTAGTAAGGTGTTAGTCTAGAACCTTACTTGGCCGGTACAGCATTGCAAATAAAGTAAGCACGAGTATGTAATAATAGAAACAAACACCCCAGGGTTTTCATCTCCAATTTTTGCTCGTTCTATTTTCCTTAGCTTATCCGTCAAAGTGAAGTAATTACACTAAATGTTATTTAGTAAGTGCAATTGACCTTAAAACGTGGATACCTGACAGTTATCAAGAGAGGAATACGTATGTTCATCATTGTTGCTTCGGGGAAAAATTTGACACTAGGTTTAGTGCTAAACCCTGAGAATACGCGAATGATATTTCCAAGCCAGCCAGTGTTTCCAAACCAAGAAGAAACTGGTAGTCTATGGCGGCAGTCGATTGGCAGTTTTATCTGCATGAAACACTTGTTTTTCTGCCATCGAGAGGGGATTCGATATAATCCGATGCTGCAAGTGCATCAAGGACTGATCTGTCATGTACCTCACCTTCGGAAAAAACAGACCACATAGAGGGGGCGGGGGATCCGTGCTGCAACCGGTACTTTTTTTTTCAAACCACGCGATGGTCTTTGCGAAATAGTTTCTTTCCCCCCGCGCTTCAGATGTTTTTTTTGTCCAATCGTAAATTTCCTACCGTCCCGTGAAACAAGCGCCTGGTTTTCCAAACTGCTGCTTGACCGGTAGTATAATTATCGAGACGCGAGGTCCCTCTTGACCGTTTTTTTTATTTGCGACAATGCGATTATCAAACCCACCCGAATTGGATACGCCGATTTTTTTTGTAAGTTATTTTTTTCTCAGTTGTTGCAGTCAATGAAGTCTTTTACTGCCCAATCGAGCGGTGAAAATTGGCATTTGTTTTCTCGTCCGTTCCACGAATCCTCCCGCTGCCACACCTCTTCTTCGGTTCCCATTCGCAAAAAAAAACGGGGCGACGGCGTTGGCAAAGCGAGCCGGAGATGGGGCGGATTAGGGGACAGACGGCTCAGTGATCCGTGGACGCTCAATGGAATCAACGCATAAAATATACATTTGATACTCTTCGACCTGCCGAATAATGATTCTTCAAATAGCATTTTCGGGATGCCGACGATCTCGTTCTTTCAAAGGTCGTGGGTGACTTGGAGGGAAAAGACGGCGGTGGAATTTTATTTCGTGTGCAGTTGCGTGAATTTTCTTAATCGGGCTCGCGTAAATAAATAATCCCGTCATTCCTCAGGAAATGGGTTGAGTGGGAATGGGAACAGGCCAAGGCAGCAAGGACACGAAAATTCGGCGCGTATAATCTGATTTTTACTTCAATCGTGCTCCATATCGCCTTAAGGCCCAGTTTTGATGTTTCCACTCATTAATGATACCTTGAGGCAAGGTTTTGAAAGTGCCCAATAATTTTCCATTTAATTAACTGCAAATGTTTAGGGAATTTACCTATACAATCAAACATGGTTGGAACGTATATTATGCGGCATATATCGATGTTACGAACAGATTTAATCCTTATTTAGTAAGCTATCCTTGGATAACCCCATAAAACGATACGTCAGTTGCCATTTGACAGCATTAAAATCTTACCAGTTCATGCAATTGAAAATTATTTCTATTCATCCCGTATCCATTCGGAATTGGATTAGCAGATTTGTCAGGATTCCTGTAAGGCAACGAAAATTGCGTCTAGAAACAGCATGAAATAGTTGTGACTGTTATATTTAACCGCGAGCTGTCTCACCATCAAACCAAAGGATTCGCATGCTATATTTATGCGTGTAGTTATGTACTGATGTTCTGAATTGGAAACTAATTATAACATTGCAATGCATGTACTCATAATTTTTTCATGCAATTTTGATGACATGCTGCTGACGGAAGTGCTATTTATAGAATGAGCATCATCACGGAAGTATTAAAACATCATGGCAAGGTAATATGCGGTGATAACCTATTGCTGGCAGGAATTGGAATATCGTCTGGGTTTATGAGTGGAATCATTCGAATGGTCATGGTCGAATGACCAGCACCCTGGTCATTCGACACCAACTGGTTGATCGGGAATTTCGGGCTTACGGTTGTGTGATAGGCGTAAAGTTTACACACTGTAAAGTAGCCATAGGGACACAATTCAAAGCCTTGCAAATATTGATACCAATACTAGCAAATAGCTGCCTGATTATCGTTATTTGCAGCGATTCTAGATAATAGAATATTCGATAGTGGCGCGTCCCACTATCACCCTCGTAGCGCTGTAAATTATTACGACATTGACTATTATTGTTCTATTCTCGCTAGGGAAACAATACGCAGCACATAAATTGTCTCTTCTTAAGGTAAATTTCATGAATTATTTTTATATGAATTTTGTGCTCGGTGGACTCGTTTGTATCCTTCAATCCACCTAGAAAAGTTTTATTTTCATTGCAACCCCTACTAGTAGCTCGTCCCGTGTGCGTAGTATTTTATGCTTAGATGTTTTAGTGCGTGTAAAGCTGTTTGTAATATCTAATTCCATCGCTTGAATCATGTAACTTCTCCGTTTGTCACTAACTTTTGGGTAACGTCCGAAGTTTGGCTTTGCCCGCTCTGTGTGGATATCGTTTGGTAGGCTTGCATTTGCAGCTGCTAGCTTTATTTTTCAAGGAGCGAGGTGTCCAGTGGGCGACACGCCCTCTAAACACCTTGGCTTCTAACAGGAGTGCCCCGGGTTCGATTCCGTGTGACGCCTCTGGGCACCCCCTCAGCTTCACCCATGCTGTGTGATATTTCGGGTACCAGGTCATCCTGGGAAATCAATCACAGGCGGTTCAGGGAAAGGGACTGGCCCCCCTTATCCTGATGTGTAAATTTCACTCGTCGTTGGGCAGTATTGGGTGAGCCCTTCCTACCTAACCTACCAAACCGTCCTTCGGATTACTATAGTTTGTTTAGCTTTTTTATGAAATTCGCATTTGATTTGATAGCTGCTTATGCAAACATAAAAATTACGAAATAAATAGAGTAAGTAATTCTTTATCGCGGGAAGAAAGTTGATGGATATATGAATGGGGAAATGTGATAATTCCGAATACGAAGTTAGTTCAAATTTACCTTCCTGGTACATGTAACTATTAAAACTATGATCTTTGGACCAGAATATGTATAAATACTATCCATAACAGGTTAACGAAAGGAAAAAAATAGTGTAGGACGAGGAAATGAGAATCATTTCAAGATTTCAGGTTGAATGTGGTGATTCAATATAGCTTTTTACTTGTTTTAGTGCTATTTTGACCAAGTCGAAATCTTTTTTGAAAGTGAAAGCGAATATAATACTACTATTTTTCGTGACGTTTTATATCGGGGATGCATTGACCTTCGAAATGGAGGACCAATTGCTTTCTAATGTTGAGATCTCGCCTTCGTCGTCAATCTTCGCTGAAAAAAAACGATCGGGGAATCGTACTTCGTCCATTATTTTTAACGAGCCCCCCGCATAGTCTGGCAATTGAAGTACGCAATCTCTCTCTCCGAGCGTTTTATGTCCCCTCCGAAATGATTACGCATTTGCCTTGGGAAAAAAACAAGCAGTGGATATTCAGATTTTCGGTGGGATTTGCGTGAAAAAATAATGCCGAAGGCTTGAAAAAAAGTTTCCATTTGTGTCGCCTGGATATTATTACGACCCCGGTCGGCCTTCGCCCCTCTCCAATTCGGAGCGGGGATGCATTGCGTTTGCATCTTCATAACTCCAAAGAGTTCCAAGTCGTCCCTCCTTTTGGGTCGCAATAAATTAATGGGCAATACCTGCATTGGATGTACACACAAGCCGGTATTTAATCTCTCAAGATTCAAGTGGGAGTTTAAAAAAAGAAATCTGCTTAATTTCGCAGAGACATGTAATGACGGAGTCAAACGCGTGGGAACCGCGATTTCCACGTCGTTCTGGCATCACTCCGGGTGCAGCGACGAAGCGGAGCGTTGCAAACATGCCAAACGTTTCCAAAAAATGGCTAAAATAACTATGTACTCCCTTAGCGGTTCGAGAATGACTGAATCCCGATGACGGTAACTCGATGGCTGTTATGTTTTTTCCACACGAGCGGTGCCGCCGACTCCAGAAGTCTGCAAGTCTGTCTGTTTGCAGAGTAAAGTAAAAGACGTAATGGCCTTTGCCACAAATTCTGTGAGGGATGACCACGAGGAAATCGAGGGAAAGTAAATGCTTCAAACGGGGTAAAAAGTAGTCAGATAAATTCATCCTCACGCACAAAAAAGAGTTCGTTCGTTCCAATTCCTCAAGCTTAAAATGAGCTGCATTTCATTCCTTTGATTCTATCTGGTTATAGTCGATAAATCCCCTACTAACCCAATGGTCGCGGGCTCGAGTCCCGCCTCGGGCATGGTTGTTGTGTAAACTCTGGTGGTTTGACCC
>LYUA01000605.1:252998-269550 GCA_002093875.1 Calopteryx splendens | reverse complement strand
AATAGTCCTTTTTTATGTACGAGTCGTATATTTGTTTATGATATACTGTTCGGCTGCTAACAGCCGCGGTATGAAATCCGAGTGCCTCTGGGCATCTTCTACCGAAGTTATAAATTGTCAAATGCCTTGGAGGCAAATTTATGAAGGTTAACATGAACCACAACGTATAATGTTTGCTCGTTGCATCAATTCATATTCATTTTGAATGTTGTGTAAAAAAGTTTTATTATCTCGCTTCCCTGCCAAATTTTCGAAGTGAGCCTAATAAACCGTTACTTTTTTGCTTGTTTCTTATTACAAGATGAGAAGGTCATATTTCGTAATGACAATATTTGTATGTAAATTTGATAATAAATTATCATAATACATAAATGTACATTTCATAATAAATTATTGTATAATAGATTAGTGTATTACTACATAGCTATACTGTCATGACAAAATGTGAAACGAGTCATGAAAATATAGGTTTGTAAATTTCATCATAACAAAATCAATATCTTTTTTTTTACGCATACCTTATTTGACATGGCGAGTGCGTTCGTAAATTTCTTAAGATCATTAGCCGGTTTCTCGGACTGCTTTTTTACACAAAGAATGTCTAAAATAATGTTCAATGTCAATCGATAGAGGAATGCGAAGTTAGGGGGGCCGAATCTGTTTGTACACGGCCCTTCATTCCCTGAGGACGGCCTTACAGCACAGCCTACTTTGCGTCTGCTGGTGGGCTCGGGCAAAGGAGATGTGAGGTCTTCCTTGCATTCGCACATGTATCGTTGAAGTAGCATCTTGCATCTTGGGTATCAGAGTAAAAGACGTCCACCAACGTGACAGTGAATAACTCTCATCTTGAGTTCGCGCAGCGTCCGTCTTAAGAGCACTTTGCGAAAACCACTTGCTTCCACCGTCGTCGCCTGAGAGTCATATTTCCTTCAACTCAACCTTCGTCTTCTTTCTCCGTATCTCCCTCTTTCCTCTCCTCTTCCCCTCAGCACGTCGTTTGCTATTTGTCTTCCTGTTTTATATAATACTTCAGTTTCATTTTTTGTTCCATTCTTAATATGAATTTTTGTGAGAGCATTCTCTTTTCTTTCACGGTCCACACTTCCTTGATGTGAACGTTTTCTTCGCGTGGGTTTTCCTGCGGTGATTATGTTTGAATCATCTGAGGTTTTCCCAGCGATATGAAGTCTTAGGTAGCTTTTCCGCTACTTCTTTGAGCCATTTATTGTTGGATCTCCAGTTTCTATGTGGGGATACAGTTGCATCGCACTCGCAGTCGCTATCAGAAACAGTTTATGGGCAATCAAGTCCATCGCAAACAGTTTATGTAGGTACGTCTTAAATTAACCTCTTCAGCCAATTAGAGAGATTGTTCACTTCGATACGGAAGCCTCACGCAGCGACTCTATTTTGTCATCATAACGCTCATGTATTTATAATCAAGATTACGGAACGCAATCGTGGCTCGCGGTCTTAAGTTTTCAGCTTAAATACTACTTAACACGTAATTAATTAGTGGAGATGAATTATCAAATGATAATAAATGTGCCGTTCAATGGCGATTAAAAAATATTTTTGGGTGCTTGCAGTAAGTTTGGACCTCTGGCGCCCTCCTTTGAGACAAATAAATTGGTCTTATTTTAGCATATTAAAAAGAGTGAAAAAATTCTCAGATTAACTGTTTTTACTTCCATTGCTGGTAATTTTCAGTCTCTAGTATGTACGATGACAGAGAAAAGTACACTCTCCCTTTGTCATATGCTTTCATAACGGAATATAATGTCCTAACACTGATATATTCCTGAGTTACTAACATTGATTTACCAAATTTTACATTTTATACCTAATTGTAGTTTATCCTAGGTGATTAAAGAAAATGTAGATAAATCAACCCTCGCCAAGGTACATACATGCCTATTCATTGTTTTCATTTCATAATTATTCCATTTTGCCTTCACCGGTGAAGACTTTCAGAAATAAAATATAACCGGGAATTATTCGTCTATTAAGTGTTATGGGCAAGTTTTGTGTATCTATATCTTATAGGTAGACAAATAATTTGGGAAACTATATCTAATGGACAAATAACATGGAGCTTGGATAAATTTCAGGAGCATTTTTCTGTAAATAGACGGCAGGAAAGACAGGGGTATCCATTGGCTGGATTCATCTGGAGTAATGGAGGTGATTACTCTGTCTAGAAGTTTTTGAACTCTCAAAAAATGCCCTTTTCAGTCTCATCCTTCATATTGGGAATGTCGAATCATTAAAAAAATACGATATCGTGTATCCATAAAATAAATATGAGAATTTTTGAAGGCGGCCACTTAATTTAGTAGTCATGGCTGCGGTACCTGAATATTCTTCACGGAAGAGGGATTCTTTTTTGTCGCCAATCAGTCACCCTTACTATCCATATATGCTTTTTGCTGTTGGTTTATTTTCTCTTATGCTCTTTAACATATGAATTAAACAAGATGTATTATTTTTCTTTCATAAATTATCCCTTCTTTGGATAAAACCTGGCTCCACCCATAGGGGTACGGTTACATTTCAATTCATGATCATAAACCAACTTGGACCTCGAAAAGCGATACTGTTCCTGTGTTCGACGAATATAAATAGCGATATGAATGGTATTTTATCATGATATGAAAATAATATCCAAGCAGTGCTTATTTCTGCGTTTAAAATTGAGCCTAATGTAAACAGTTTTGATAAATGTCCTCCATCAAAAGGTGGCACAAGTTTTTTTTCCTTGGAGGATTACGCTTATTACGATTTTCTTTTAATGCTTCTTTTAATTTCATGTAGTTTTTTTTAATTCCAATTTCCTCATTTTCTTTAATTTAAAATTTTCAACTTCAATTAGACAATTCGGTCATTAAAATAAAAGTTTGAGGAGAAAGTTAACTTAATAATTTGATTCCGAACTAAACATATCTAGAGGTGACTGCTCACATATATTTCTTTTAAATCATAAAGCTACGAACAAACCGACCTTCGGATTTATTGCGGTGGGTTTTAAGAAAAATGTAGAGTTCAACTCCTTATTAAGCTGTAGAAAAAGCGCCGTTAAATTGGATGTATTTTCATAAACATTTCGGTTTAAATCTAAACAACCAAACTGTAAGATGAAAGAGTATCTCAAAATGCTAAAGGGTCTGAAAACCTTCCATTTGCTACAAACCATGGACAAAGGAGTTTCTGTATACACGCAAAATCCGCAAATTCATCAAAAATTCAAAAAATAATAATTACGATTAAGTTAGGTATAATAATTGTCATTTGGAAAGGCCTGAAGGCTGCTTGTGTGATATCCATCGAAAAAAGTTAGAACGCACCAAGAAACACTACCTATCCCATACTTACCCGAAGTTAAGGAAATTACATTTGATAATTTAAAAACATTAATATTGCTTCCAAGAAGTCTTTCATATTCGTTTCATAAATATAGATGAGAACACTTAATTAGGTTCTTCAGATTTAAATTCTTTCATTCATATACCAATGCAGTTTTGCTTAGAAGCAATGCTATTTTTCTGAAATTTCCAAATAAGGGTTAGGGCAGTGTCCCCCCGGCCCCTTCAATTGTTTTTATGTCCCACTTGCCGCATCCCTTCTCATACACCTACCGCGATCTCCCCCGCCATTCTCGGCTCAGCCCATTCAATCCTCCCCCCTAGAACTTCACACTCTACGTCTCCTTTTCGGTCGGAAGACTCAAGTCACTCTCCCCTTCTGTGGAGGTGGAGACGATTTTTCCCTCGGGGACGCCTCCGCCGAAGAGTTAAAAGACCCGTGTTGTGAAAAGAACTCGCCCACACCCTGAAACCAGCCTCCTCCTCTCCCTCTTCCACTCCGTCCCCCCGCCTATCTCCGCCCCCCGCCCTGACCCGCCTCTGCCCCTCCCTCCCTCCCCGGCACGACTGGAACGAGAGGTCAAGCGTCCTATAATTGGCATCGGACGTGTGGAGAGATGGCCGTCCTTTCGGTTAACCGCTCCTGCCCGCACGGCCTCCCTCTCTCTTTCTCTCTCCCTCTCCATGGTGGTGTCGCTCGTTGAAGTCACCCGGGCGGGGAAGAGAAATGTTTTCCTTTTTTCCTCGACTGCATTTCTCGTTTTCATTGCAATCCGAGTCGATGGATTGGTGGGAGTGTGTTGGACCGAATTGGAATTGGACTGAAAGGTTCTGAGGGGGCGATTGTGCAGCGGGGGAAAAAATCTAATCCCACTCTATCGCGAAAGGTCAGGCATATCTTCCAACCCCTCGACCGTCCCTCGTTTTTTCTCTCCGAAAAGGCGATCATTCACGCCTTTGACTCACTCTTCTTCCACTCGGGACTTGAATCTTTAATTTTATCCCATCTTCCCCCTACATCTTTGGAGGAAGCGGATCCGTTCTGTCTCGGAACAGATGTCCCGAGGAGAATAAGTCGTGAATAGCATTCGGGAACATGGTCACATGGGTGTTCTGGGGAAAGAATTACTACTCGTGTCAGTAAAGTTGAGAATGAACGTATATGCTCTTTAGATGGCAAACGAACATAAAAGTTAAAGTTAAATCGTCGTTGATGTCTTGTATATTTCTTCGTTTCAAGCCCATAATATCATCTGAGTAGCAGTAGATGGTACCTTTGCATCGTTTGTAATTGAGAGTAAGGGTTGTTCTGACAAAAGATATTTTTATGCTTTATGTATTCAAATCAACCTTAGTAAATTCAAGATATCCCTTTCATTCATGAAATATTTCACGGCTTATAAAGCATGTATATCAGTCCTGTTTGTCAGAGAGTCTATAGTTTTTTAAAGTGAACTTCCTTTTGGAAATTTAAAATATTTTTCTGATTCATATTTAAAGAAGATGAATTGTTTTGGATGGCACGTATTATGACTGAAATTTATAAGGGTTAATGATTATTCTCAGTTACATACGATGTGAAGGAATCATATACTCCTACTTAAAAGTTATAGTAGGCTTAAAACGAAGAACGGTTTCTCTAAAGACAGTACTTCAATGACAATATATAATTAACAAAGATACAAAACGACGATGAAAATTAAATTTTTATTTTGTTTTCTAAAAAGGCATCCAATTTTTTTAAATGGAACGTTTTTCGTACGCAATACCCTAAAATGGTTACGTAAAAAAATTACTAAAAATCACTTTGTGCCTCGTTTGTGGCGATGAAGGGAAATATGAATTGGTTTGTGGGTCAATTAATGCATCCATTGTTCCTTCCAGGGAAACTTGCCGATCTTTCCAGCCGATAAGAATTCTTTCTTTCAACAGCAGCTTCACATTACTGCTGCGTATTTCCCTCGCGTGACGTGCATATCGAAACAAATTTCTCTCTCTCCCTCTCTCCGTTTTTAATTTATCCTTTCGGTCACCGTGGAAGAATTAACCTCGCTGAAATTAAAAGTGGTGGGTGAGAGGGACTGATGACATTCCTAGCTCTCCGTGACTGTGAAGTATGCGAGTGCCCCTCCGTGTTCACCGCCTCCACATACTCATGAGATCCCTCTCGGATGACGGATGAACGGTTGGTCTGGAAGAATCAGAAAACGAAGAGAAATGCAAGTCGGGAGAAGGGCCAGGCGAGAGCGTTAGACAAATTGGAGTGGAAAATATCGAGAAATATGAAGGCGCGGACATAAATATATCAAGTGGACAATAATGATGAACGCACACCGATTCATTTGAGTCACGACCGCGACCGATCATGTCGCAGCGGTTGGGTTATATGCGTTCTGGAGTTGAGGAGTGTGATCGTAAAAATGTCTCCTCTTTTTTTCTCGTCCGCGAGCAGACTCTCCATCAGAAATAATTAATAACTCTCATTGGCCCTAGCTTCAACTCCCTACCTGATCATATTTTCTATTACTTATTTCATGTTAAGAATGTTTGGGAAGAGTGTTTAGAAGAGTGTGTGCCTAAATTCTAAATTTGGACTCCATTCAAAGAGTGGGCAGAATTATCGTCCTGTGCTTAGGTTCGTACTTGACTCTTAAAGTATATTAAAACGAGGGAACGAGCGTTGCGTTTACGTGCTTAATACCCTGCGCTTGAATACAAGGCTTTTCTCGGGATTTCCCAATTTGTGAGATTTGTGCGGGTACCATTTGTTTTTCCCCTGGGATACTGCAGACGGAAAAGTTACTGCCCCTGTCCTGACGTGTAGAGCTTAGTACACAGTAAATTCTACCTTCACTTATCAAACCAACCGTCTGGTTACCCTGATATGTGAATTTCACGCACTGTGGAGCTTAGTACTCCCCGAGATCTAACTTCATCGGCCTTCAACTAATCTTCGAGTTAATTACTAAGGTTTTTGTGCTAACAAAGGGATCTTGATCATTATGCTTGATCGTTGTCAATCAATTTCTCCACACTCTTTCGGTATTCTTTATCATCTATATCCTCTATAAATTTCAAAATACCTTCATATCTACGGCCATGAATTGTGCCGCTTGTGCAGTAGGTATGTATTAGTTGTCCACTGGCAGGGATAATATGCTATGCTGTAGGTACATTTGGCTTTGAATGAAATATTTATCAAACTGTTTGACTTCCAAGAAGTTTTGAAATCCTAAGCTGCTGGCAATAACGTTTGGTTCGTGAAGTCTGGTTGAAGTTACACTATTTTATATAATTGGCTTTAATTTAATTTTTTTCGTTTTAAGACCGATTTTCAATTTTTCTAGCGTTACCCTTTCCTGTGTAGGATATCCCTTTCCATAATGTATTTTACTATGAAATTAAATCTGAATATTCTCAAAATAACATAATTATGCCTTAAATAATTTAGTAGCCCACAAAACTTGTCTGTCCAGATTGTCATGTGATCATGTCACACCGGGAAATCCGGATGTTTTCGAATATAATGTCTCACCAGTAAGCATATATTTCATTTCGTCACTTAATATGGTTTCATCAGTTGAGTTTTCGCCGCAATTTAAATTATTAAGTTGATGCGTATTATTACTTACATGAATGATTTACATTTACCACATAATTAGCGCTAGATATGTTTACCAATGCCATTCAAGGCAGGAGTTCCGAAAGGGTGTGAATGACGGCTCCCCAAAGTTCCAATATAAAAATTCGAATTGAAGGAATTGTAAAATAATGAATCACTTCCAAATGTTTATGTAGAGATATATTTATAGAGGAGGCACATCATTATCTCTTTTTACAGGAAATTATAAGAACTCATAGAACAGAAATATGATTTTGCGATTTAGAAATTAGCTGAAGAAAAACACTCTTCCACCCCCCAATTAATCCCGTAAGGCGTCGCATGGATTTTGAATTTCCTGATGAAAAACGATCTACAGGTTTTTCTCTTTAGCTTCTTGTGATTATTTTTTATATTATTTCACTCTTTCACGCAGGGTCGTTGGAGCCGTCTGGGAGCCAATTATCAAAGTCATGCGTGAAAATGCCGTTAGGTATTGTTTGATTCATTGGCTCGGAAAGCTACATCAGGGATCGGAATAATTATGCTTGTCATTATGCTTTAAACTGTCGGTAAAAACGGAGCCTCTACTGAGCTGAGACTGAGTCACATCTGAGCAAACATAGGTATTCTTGTTTTTTTGTGACCTTCTAGTTCATGGTCGAAGGCTAAGGCCGGAATAATGGCATGCCCCAGCAAGTCCGTTGCAGTCTCGCGGTCGTACTCGGCTGCTTCCTAATATTTCACACAAGGAGAACGTTCCTTCTCAAGCCTGGTTATGTTTTAAAAAATTCGCTCCTATTAATATTCCGCGGTGTCTCATATCACGACATTTTGGCCCATTCATAAATGATTTACCTCACATCAGTTAATTACGTCCTTATTCGGTCACTCGCTCGCCTTGTACCCAGCGGTAAATATTCCGTCCGTCACTCCTCCGTTGATCGAAACACTTCTGCTAATGGATTGCTGAAGTGATCATTTGCGTGTTTTTTTTAATAAGTGCACTCCACAATCCTTCAAGATGGGGAGAGCCTTCCTTTCTCCTGAACTACTTTTGTGGAAGCTGGCTTCTTCTCTGCCGGTTTGTCGTTTGTTGATTTGACTCAATATAGGCGTTGGAAAAAGAAATAGTTTTCCGACGAGATTTTTAACGAGATATTTTTACTTCCTAGTATTTACGTTGTTTTACTGAGTTTTTGAACTCGAAACATGTTACTAGAGATTACACACTCAGGATGTTATACAATCGTATTTTATAAACATATACTTTCACTTCCTCCAAGTGATGATCTACGACATGAAAGTAGAGGATCATGTTTCTGGTCGAAAATTTGGTAAATGTGCATAAAATCGAGCAAAGAAGAAGCGTAGTCATTAAAAATTTGCGTACGATCATATCAGGGTTAAGGAGATTACAGTGCTTATTGTATTGCTATTAAAATTTGATGGCACATATTTTTTGAATTCTTGTTATGAATCATATAACAAGATTACCTTTACTACACGATAGAGAGGTTGAAACGATTGCCGTCTTACCATGACTTATGTGTAAAATAGTCGTTTTTTATTATGAGGTGTCACATCATTATTTTCCTTTCACTAATCGGCAAAGGACTAAAATGAGTCAACCCTATGGGTACCTTCTAGATGCCCTTCCGCTTGAAAATTGTGTTTGATGAGTAACACATATTCACTATAACTCTCTCATCATGAAATGGACGATCATTGTGCCGTGACGTTAAATACCTCCGTCTATTCAGCTATTTTTGTCTCAATCCCGTCTTGCAATGGACAACAACTCACAAATTAAATCAGATAGACGAGGTCTTCGAAAGCTATGTGAAACCGCGAAAATGCCGACCGAGCTACTATCTTCAAGCGGAAGGTTAGTTTTTTCGCTGAGGTAGACTGGCCTGTTTGGTGCTATTAAACCCTAAGTCGTGATTTATGGGCCAGTTCATTTTCATGTGCTGCCTGTGCGATATTGATTTTCCAATATCCACCACCGATGTTAAATAACCATCGAGAAACCATAATGTGTACCTATGACATCGTCATAGGTACACATTATTTTCGGGTATCGAATAGTATCGACTATGTATCGAATCATAGAGAATATACCGAGGAATACCCACGGATTTTGGGTGTGCCTATCGAGGAATCGAGAGCGTGTTTTATTTCTACCTTACCTATCGTAATACCATCCATATTCATATGTATTCATATTCATCTATATATAATTTACCCTTATCGTTTTTCGACTACATCCTCCATATTGCCCTATCTTTCATAACGATAACGCCATATCGGCGTTATCTTCCGTCTCGTTAATATCAACTATGTCCTCATATTAACGACAATTATTGCCCGTTGATGCATCGGATCTTTGATTTTTCCCGATATTTGTACCCGGTTGATGTAGAAAAATATCTTTAAAAATGTCTATTTATATATAGTACTGTCCTGATCTGCCTATCCGGAAAAATCCCTTACTCACAAAATTAGTGATCGAATGTTAACCGAGGCCGTCTATTTTTGGATTTTCGAGAAATTCGAACCCCCGCGAAGGGTCAGCAGCCGAGCTCTCCACCCACCCACCAAGGTGCAAATCCGCCGTCGCCGGGAAATCCCTCGGAGCCGTCGTCACTAGCAGCAGGGGGAGCGACGCTCTCCCGAGAAACATTTATTCTAAAGATTTTTGGGGCACCACTCCCATATCCAGTACAGGTTTGACCCGATAGCCTTCTGCCGAGGTTTCTCCGAGTTTTCTATGCAATTCCGACCTCCGTGGCTCTTGCACAAGTGAGCGAATTTACTCACATGGGGTTGTTGGGGGAGGGGTTGAGAGGAGAGAGAGCGAGAGAGAGAGAGTTGCATTGATCACTGCCATTAATAACGTCCCCACGGAGACACGACGCAGCTGCAATCTTTGGGCAGTCGCCGCCTCGCACGGCCCCCTCCCCCCGTCACCCGCCCGCTCCCTTCCACGTCCATCCGACGGGCGCCGAAAACGCGAGAGGTGGTGCAGCAGAGTCCTTGGTCCGCTGCACCGTTGGAGCGGTGCGCCAAGGCCTGGAAATGACGAGGTGGGGTGATGGAAAAGAGGAGAAATTCTTTCGCACCCCCGAAACGCACATAATATATAATTCGCGAGCGACCTCAAGCTTGTAAACACCTCACTCCACAAGCATCGGTCACGGTGACGCACTCTCGCGGGGGGGAGGGGGTTTAGGAATTTTTGAATGCGGCTCCGCTGTCCCTTAACCGTGTGTGCCTCACGTGCGGAGGCGTTATTGGTCGCTCTTTTTCAATTCCCGAAGGTGTTCCCCCCCCATCTTCCGCGGTCGGGCAAGTCGACGATTGCGCGATTTTCGGTCTCGGGTCTTAATCTTGAAATATTGTCGCGATTAAGTGAAATCGCGAGCCCGTTTGCGCGGCCGGCTGTTCTCGTCGCCGCCCGGAATGCGCAGTTATTCGCATCCACTTCGGGTGCATGTAATTTGAATAAAAAAAGAGATCGGCCAGCGTTTTCCCATTTGAGAAAATAAGTCTTCATTTAATGCCGCCCGGCATGTTGTCATGCCTAATTTTTATTGAATTCCTTTGGTTTTTCTGGAAGCTTAAAAGGATTAAAATGTCAATCGACCGTTTTCATTTGATCTAAAGTGGCTATCAATTCAGCCGTTTCGCAGATTGATTAATTCGGCATTCCCACCTGATATTTTTTGGATACATGCCTTCTTTCTAAGAGAAAAAAAATCTAGGACGGTCATAAGAATGTTATCTCAATCGTCCTAACTGCCTTAACCTTAAGGTTAGCTGGATGCAGATAAATTAAACGAATTCCATCCGTATGTGCACCAACCCTGACTTTTAATGTATCCATGAGGAGTTCGTTATCATCAACCGTTATGGACCCGTTTCCTTCTCAGCTCGCCTCTTTATTTAATCATTAATTGCCTGAATTCATAAGTCTCATTATTTGGTTGATACGTTACTTTCCGTTAATTCTGTTATATTACGTTAACTCTCCTTTTTTCCATTATTGTCATCTCAAGTGTTTATCTCTTCTTCTTCGTAGTGCTTCCAAAGGTCTCCCCGCTCTCTGGTTTCTTTATTGTCTACTCTCTCGGTTCGTTTAATCTAAACAATGCAATTTAAAATGTGATAAAAATTAAGAGTTGATTAAAAAGAAAAAGGCGATAAATAATGATATCTTTGGCAGTGAAAACGGAAAAGGTGTGTTTATAAATGAGGCTTTAAACTTTTGTTACATGAACTTAATTTGGAAAAAAACAGAGTACATTGTAAATCATTAAATTACATGCATGGGTCGTAATTGGCTCTTTCAAGGCAAAAAAGAGTGAAAATTCTGGAATAATCAAGGTAAAGACCGAGAGGAATCTAAAAAGTTAATATGAGTACAAATTTTTATAATGCTATAAGTTACGCGTTTTCTGTTAGCCCTAAATGGATATTACTGATGTTATTAAGTCAAAATAAATGCCTTGTATACTCCCTCAAGCATGATGATATCCCAATAAGTTTAGGTCGCCATTCATATTCACATAAAAACGTAAGGTTAATACGAAAAATGGGATTAATTTCCGACATACTTCAAAAATTTGTTTTAAAAAATTTGTTAGTATCCTTAACAAAAGTTAAAATTTCAGTGGATGAACTAACATTAAATGAAATTGACGGCTACGAGACCCAGTCTGTGAGAGAAGAGACCTGGATGTGGTTACATGGTGTTTGTTTTAAAAGAATACGAATTTACTATTGAGGTTGTGTGTGCTAGTAATTTTGAAATTTTATGAGTAAAATTCTGCATTCTTCTTCGCTTTTCAACCCTCAAACTGGTTGGCAGCCATCGCATTCCTCCATAGATGTCTATTCTCTCCGAGTCGTTTCATTTCGGTGCAGGATGTGCACCCAACGTCTTCGATCATTTGCTAAATTATATTTAAATCTAAGTTGACCTCCACAGTTTTCCCCTGGAATGTTGCCCTCCATTATGGTCCTAAGCTAGTCTTCATGCCTTAGGATGAGTAGCCAATCCATTCTTGTATTTTCCATTTCAAGTTCTTTCATAGTGTAGGCTGTCCGTCAAATTTTTTGGAGGACTTTATTGTTGGAGATCTTATCTGCCCAACGAATTTTCAATAACCTCTTACAACGCCATAACTCAAATGCTTCCAATATTCCAAGTTTCAGAGAAATTCATTAGAACATTCTACACGTAGACTTTGAGTAATATTTTCCTGAGGCTAATTTTGTTTGACGTTAGGCACCTCTTTTTCTTGTTGAATTTTACTTTTGCCATAATACTTCTTATTTGTTTCTCTTTCTCTTCTCCCGTCAGCTGTAATTTTACTACCAAGCTATGTAAATTATTGGACACGTTCTAGTTTCACACCATTAATGGATACTCTTTCATTTAATGGTTATCAACCGGTTTTCCATCCAAAGACTACCTGTGTGGGGATGTCATTGGGATAGATCATTTCTTCGTACTTTCTGCCTCCCTTCATTTCATTCAACATGCCTAATCTCCACCCCCCCATCACCCGACATTCTCACCTCTATTTCACAATCGTCAACATTCCATTGAACTCAATTTACCCTATATGCACTTGTCCTGTCCTCTTTGGATTTCATCCAATAGCCTTCTCTCCTCCCCACCTCCATGTCCACAACTCTTCGATCGTTTTCATTTCTGTTCATTTCACTTTCTCCGTCCTTCCCACCCACATCTCAGAAGCAAATCAACCTACATCTGTCCTCTGTTTTAACTGTTCCAGTAAAGCTCCAACTTAGATATCCATATTAGCCTTCCTATTTATTTAGAAGCTCAATACATTGGTTTTTATCATTGATTCCCATCCCATACCTATCACACTAATTATGTAGTGCGCTCAGCAATGACTGCAACCCCTTCGCTGATCGGTTAACTTAAGCTTAGTCATCTGCAACTCTTACTGGCCTGATCAGTTCCCCTCCTAATTTCATTCCTAACTCCAGACTTCTAATGCTCATCTTACCATTTTTCTCCACACAAATGTTGAAAAGCACTTGTGATAAAGGGCAATCCTATCCTACTACTGCCCTTCCTGATTTTCCATCCGCAACCCTAACCTGCTCGGCCTGAGATATACCTATAGAGATTTCGGATAGATTGCCTATCCCTCCAGTCTACTCCTCACTTCCACATCACATTCGTTATTTATTACTCTATCAAACGACCTCTTTAATTGAAAGTGTTTGTTAGTAGTTTGATAAATAATATTTCAAAAATAATTATATTTTCTGTAGAACTCCATTGACTCGATAGTGTAATTCATAATATTAAAGCTTTGTCCTTCGAAATGATTCCAAGAATTCGTGAGGAGTGTGAGAAGGCAAAATATGAGGCTTTAAGTCCTATCCCCCTCCAAAATCTACATGCGCTCATTGTTTGCTCATTTTTCAACGCTTCATCGAGTTTTATTACCCCACGCTGTGTCCCATCCCTCATGCGCAAAACCAGAGAAATGCCATTTCAATTGTTTCTTTTTAACTGAGTGAAGCGACAAAACGACCCATGCCTTCCACTCCCGATGCTAAAATTTCACGCTCCAAGATGGAGTAAACAAATCTTCTGTACTCTTTTGTTTGCTTGCAAGCGCGGAGACTTAATAAATCTTTTTACACAAAAGGAGGCTTAAAATTGTGTTGAGTATAGCAGGATCTCACGGGGATAAAAAGAAACTCCCCGCATTGAAAAATAAGTGCGCACTGGAGTCAAAGTACGTGCTTGAATAAAAAGTCACTTTTTTAATCCTGCAAATTATTTAAACTTCATTTAATTTGGCTTTAAAGAGTTAATTCGGTATTTCATGATTTTTCTTGTCTATCACGAAAACGTTTTCTATATCTAATTAAATTAATAATTTAAAAATTACGGCAACTCTGTGTACGGCAAGTTCTGAAAACATGTTACCATGCATTAGTTAATAAAGAGAAATGATAATTCAAGAGGTTCAAAGACCCTTCCTTAAATTTCTTCCCTGTTTTCTAATTTGTGGTTCATGCCGACTGGGGATTTTTGACGGTTTGAAAGTTACGGACTTGAATCATTTAGCGCTTTGAACAATGAATCTGTGTTATCTTATGGACCATATTTATGCACATAAATTTATTTGAACGCCACTAGTGTACGTTTCTTAAGAAATATTATTTTATGTTTCTGGCAAAAACAGTAGTCTTGTACTATTTTGCTTACTCTCTTCAAATGCTTGTGCTTGATTGAAACATTTACGTATTCATTTTATCCCTTGAGTATGGGTCACTTGGTACACTTTTCTTTACAAATAGGCCAGGCCAGTGACTCAGTCAACTCTTCGATACAACAAGTTAAAATCTGTTGTGAGAATCTTAACGGTACTTGCACCGGCGAGAATGCGTATATAGGTACATATACGTTTGGCGCGATTCGATGGACGGTTAAAAGGGATTATTATGGTCAACTTACGGTGACGGATATCCAGTTTTCGGAAAAGATAAAAACTTGATAGAGATCAAGAACTGGATATATTCTTAGTTCCCGTGTATGCAACCCAGAACATGCATTTTTTCTGCACATTTTACGAAGTAAAATTACGACTTGCATGCATTCGAATTATCCCATACATCACCAAAGGTGATGTATGGGATAATGACCCTGAACGGAAAAGAATGTCAGTGGAGTTATCCAGGACGTAGGTTAAGTCTTGGAATTTTTTTTAACTGGAGTTGAATACGATTTTCTGAGTCACCGGCGATGCAGGTGTAAGTTTACACCTTTAAGAACTGTGCCATAAACATCATTTTTAGCACCCACGAAGGAAAATATATCATCCAATCCTCGGAAATAAATCTCGTCGGATCTCAGTGAAAGTTGCGGTGATAGAGCTGGAGTTGGTTGGTATTTATTTTACGCGTGAATATTTTTTTTACAAAACAAAGAATCGCGTGTAAGATTATTTCGAGGTTGAAAAATTTTATCCTCGGGCTTTTTTCAGCTGTTGTTTTCATTTATGAGAATTTATGAAACGTTTTGGATGAACAGGTTGTAGAAGTGGTCGATCATGATTGAAATAAAGCATGCAAAAATCTACTTTTAAAAACAGATAACGTCTTATGGGAGTTTACTAAGCAGTTTAATTCTAATCTCAGTGGGCTGAAGCATTAAGCTCTGTTGATCGTAGGGCCTCCAGTTTAAATGTAAGTGGTTTCTTTAGGGCAATTCTATCCATAGCAAGACTCCATATTTTTCTGAAAGCCAGCTCATATAACTTCTAGTAGAACAGTGGAAGGGAACTACCCTGAATCTTTGATTTTCATTCACTGATTGGAACCAGAACTTTCCAGTGATCCACGCGTTCGTTCCTCTCAGGAGTGAATCAATTGATTGTGACTAATACTGATAGGTCCTAAATGGGAACAGTTGCCGTTTTTTTTAAATTTGCTAGACAATTAAGTAGTTCCAGTGCATCTCAAATTCGATCAGTTCCGGAACAGAATATGTAATGGGGAGGTTGTTAAACAAGCCACAAATATCTCGTTTCGACAAATGAGCAGAGATAATTGAGCGAAATATTGAAATTTTTACTCTTTCATTGCCCTGTTTTGGGTTCTCTGGATATTTACAATTTATATCAAACAGCTAAAAGATAAGCTAGTAGCTATAGCAGGAACTCCAAAGAGCCAGATGTCCCGGTGTTGTTTGAGAAACTATTACAGTTACCTGACTTGATTGCCAGTTCAAAACATTGATTCTGAGAATAATTTTTCTTGATAACATAAAGAAAGAATTGTTTCATAGATATATTAATAGAATAGAATATTAATTTCATAGAATATTAATTACTCGATTTTGTAACACTTCTGCTTCTGTAATGGTCCTGCTTTTTTACTCTTATTGGTGCAAATGAAATAGTGACTCAGTGAAATGCACATAGCACCATTAGTACGGCGAAGGTTATCGGCTATCGGCTATCTCGTGTTGATTTTATCTCAGTCACTCCTTCAAAAATCGAAGTTTCCAGGGGACTCTATCTTAATTACGTCATAGATTCCGTCGTTCCAGAATGATGCCATTATTACTCCGGATGAAAACTATTCCCTCTCGGATTCACAATGCTCCGTAGTTGTTTCCTTCCGCAATCCACTCCGAAGAGCTTCCCTTCCTGTATGGAACCCGATATGTGGATCCGGTCTGATTCTTTACAGTTATATTTACTCTGGAAAAATTTATATTAATTAATGCGGTTCGAGACCCTATTTTCACTCACCGAAGGGAATATCATTGCTATAGGTTGTGCCCTCACCAGTAGAACCAACCTTAAGGTTGATGACGAAAGTGGTGTCGGAGAGCTCCTTAAATCCCTTCTTAGTGTGGTAGCATGTAAATAAATTAACTGATAATTTAAAAATTTTCAAGAGCTGTCTTCCCCGAGGTCAAATTATATTTTTTAAATTAGTTGTTGCATTGATCGGATTTGTTCTCCACATAAAATTTATTATCACGACCTAGGTTTCGACTTATGAAGTCATCATCAGG
>LYUA01000605.1:217610-229671 GCA_002093875.1 Calopteryx splendens | reverse complement strand
ACACTTAAACTCTTACCTAAACGACTAAGCTTCCCCTTGCATAGCTTAACGAAATAACAAATCAGGTGCTTATAACAAAATGTTGACGCGCCTTGACCAAACAACATCAACTAAGCTTCCGCTCTGTACATTGCTACGTTCATAAGCAAAGTTTTCACCAATCTTTTCTTTGGAACTTTACCCAACGCCTTTGCTATCAACTCTCTCCTCTTCATAAAAACATTCATATTCATTCATAAAAACGCCTGTTCCTAACGCAACACTTAAAATATCCCAACCACTTAGCCCACCCACCCAAGATACTTCCTAGATAAATGAACTGTCCCGCATGAAGTTTGTTAAAAGAAAATAGATAGAGTGTGGGTTTTACGAAAGTTTCAATTGCATTATCCCCTCTTATCCTCTTTTACTTTTGGTCATTGACGTTGTGATGTTCTCCAGATAACTTACCAGACTCTGCAAATGCTAAAAATCTTAAATCCCGCTTAAATTTGCTTATTGAACCACTCGGCAACCTGGCTTAGAGACTACCGCATTGTCAGTCAGGTACGTATACTCCCTGGAGGTAACCCTTTTGTAATTTTCATTTTTGCTTTATAAATAAATAGTATTGAACTTAAAACTAAATAAAGAGTATTGCATTAAATAAAGAACCCGATGTAATGATGAAATTAGTTTTAAGGATTATGAATAATTTTTTTCGACAATGTATTTAATTAGGGAATGAAATTGAGATTTTGCGACATAATTAACCAAATCAAAAGTCTTCAACTATACGATCTATTTAATTAATGAGGGTACAGCTCATCTGGTACTAAATAATCTCAGTGCCGTATGAAGTTCATACGTTTAAGCAAGTCTGTCCAATTGCACTCATTACGCTGCCGTTAATTTCCGATAAAGGTATTGTCATTGTCATTGTACCCATAAAGTGACGTAGTTGTGTTTCACGCTCTGAGCATAGCTTTGAAAAAGCGGCAAGACTAAATTTTAATGTGAAATGAAATTGCTATATTCATTCAATTTTCTTTACATGCTGTAGGTTATCAATGGTTTTAAAAATCTCAGTACTTACCTTGCTTAGAATATTGCCGAGAATGGCAGACCAAGGATTCATGGTAGCCATGCCTGAGAATGCCCAGTGAACAGCTGTAATTGCGAGAACAGGATTATTTGACACACGAAGGCTTTCCTGCTGCCCAACTTATGCATAACGTTGCCAATAATTTTTGCTGACAACATTTCCTATTTTTATGATTCTTATAACAACCTCTTTATGAGACAGCGACATGACATTTACTGTATTTCGTTCGAGGCCAAAGTTTAATGGGCCCACCCTAAAATTGCCGAATCTGGATTGGTAGATGTTGTCGCCCGAGTACTTGTGACGTTCTGTCGCTATAAGGGCCAGTTCTCTCGCTTCTGGAACCAATAACGGAAGAGATAATAACCAGAGTAGCCTTGTAATCAGCGGCGACAGATTTTATAGCTTGTATTTACCCTAATTTGTTATGTACGTACCTACAATGTACATTTCATCATTTTGGAGTTGAAATCCTTCTACTTCACGGTATTACTTGCTCTAACATTACTCGATTTAGTGTATATTTTCATCGTCGATTGGCTAATAAATCAATTAGGAATTGAATAACTTTGTGCATGATTAATTCGATTGGGACGCCGTTGGGCTCAACCCCATCGGCAAAAATCTGCGCCTGAGCATCGGATATTTTCTCTATTTGACTGCAGAGTTCGTTCCACCAACATAATAGGCTCGTTCTGAAAAATTAATCATTTTTACGACCGAGACTCTAGATAATCGCTGGAGAGAATGGATAGCCAACGGTGGTGTCTACGTTGAAAAATAGAGTTGTGTTCCTAAAACTGTGTTTTATAACTAAATTTTATTGTGTTATTTGTATCGATTATTATTTTCATGTATATAAATAGGTATTCATTTCAGAACGACCCTCGCAAAACAGTGAATATCCAAGAATAATTGTTTAAAACGGAATGAACGCAAAGAATTGTCATAGGTGAATAAATAAGTTCCCAATGATTATCGTTTGGTGATTATCGACCCGAATCAGGATTCCAGTAGGATATCGAAACGACCCATTAGAATCAAACTTCTAATCGGTAATTATAGATAAGCACAAGGTTGATGCAAATAGGCCATGATATATTTGTGCCGGGTATATTTTCTCTACCTCCACTTGAAAAAATATTCCAATAAATTTTCTACCCTTTAAATAAGCTTATGGAATAATGTATAATTCCATACCTCCGTCAATTTTCTTTTTCAGTTTCCTAAGCTGTCATCACGTTGTCGAGTGATTAATGCAATCGCTTTCCGCGCCGGGGAGTTGGATCCAATTTGTGTTCCTGTCATTTAATATCCTGGGTACATCGGTCCGTGTTCAAAAGCTGTGAGGACAGCAGGCGCGCCGGCAACACCGGCCAACGGTAAGTACGTCAAAATGTCTGAGCACTTGTCGTATATCATTAAGCAAAGGCCACCACCATATATATCTTCCCTTTGGTTCGCATCCCCTCTCCCACTCATCGTTGTGCATCTGGGAGAACACGATTTCTAAAGGTGGGTGGACACCGGGGCCTCATTCTGAGTTTGCTGACAATTTCAACCTTCGAATTCTTGTTCATCTGACGTGGAATTTCCGCGAAAGAGCAAGGTTCCTCATAGCAAACCTTGTACTTCCTTTGTGGCCTCCATTCGGGCGAGCGAAAGCCTCAACTTATTATAATTGGACGTATTTGGTCATCCCTGTGGTGTAATTCGGTCTGTCCGAATTAAATTGAAGGAATGCTTCATAAGATGCTCTCTTATTAAGAGTTGTATATTGTTTAATGTTCAGTTACATATTTTTAGGAATGATCAATAATTAAAATATATGGCCGCTCCGTTCAGCTTCGAAAGGCTCAAAAACCAGAATATTTAATAGCGTTATTAGTATCTACTTAAATTGAGAAATGTAAATTAATATGAAAATTACTGCATCAGTTACCTAATCATGTAAACTTACTCAGTAATAGGTATTGTATACAATGTCATCATTGCGGAATTTAATTAAAACAATGACTTTACCGATATTTTTGTATGTATTCTCTTTCTTTATATGCTGTGGTTATTTAGATAAAATTTTATAGTTTTCTCTAGGGTGTAACAAAAATTAAACTATTAATTTCAAATTATGCAAATAAAAATGTTCGACGCTAAAACCTTCCCATCTTTTGATACCCGTTTTCTTTTAACTATTCTGATTAATTCCATGATAACGATGGGTAATTAGTCCGTTGAGAAAATCAGATGAAAGGTGTTTTGACAGTTTGACAGTGTTGACAGACCTGCACGTGTAAAACTAGTGTGCAATTTGTTGACAGCATCCGCCGTCATTTTTCCCTTTTTTAAATCGCGTATGGTATTTAAATTCTCAAGGGCTATCACTTCAAGTTATAACGAGTCGTTTGCATGAATGTACTTGTTACTGTAATTCAAATTACTTTCCGCTTCGCTACGTCTGATTGAAGAAACTCCATAAAACTTCTATGTTCCTTAACGTTTGAATGAAAAATTTAGTATGAAACTTTAGATCAAGGGGAAACTGGAAATTCTCCCATATACTTCCGCGAAATTAAAGCGCTCGCGGTCGTTCAGAATAAGTCACATGGCAATTCAAATATTACGCCATGCTATGCGCAGTGAAAAGCGTCGCTTATCATTTGGATGCAAAGGGTAGCTCCGTAAAGTTTTGGAATGCAGCATTTATCGGCCATTTATTAAATAGCTTTGGCTAGAGGCCTTGAGGGATCGTTAAACTAATCAGAAGACTTTCGTGGAATTCCACCGGAAAAACTCAAGTCAAATCTTTTCTTATTAAGCTATGAAGTAGCATCCTGTGCCTCGCTCCTCTTGCCCACATCAAATACGACGGGCTAAGTGAAGGACGTCGATGTCGATCCACCTCTCTCTTGCTTCTCGCTCACTCCCTATGCCATGGGTCTTTTGAACCAGATTAACTAGTTAAATGATGAGAAGTGGGTGGTCGTATCCGGAGGGTCACTTTTGCCGTGCTCGTTTTGTTCATGAGGGCGGGCTTTGCGTTTGTGAGCCGTGAAGTTTCGAATACGTTGCCTCCGTCACGCACGCATTTCTGGTTATTTCCACCAATGGGTTATTACCACCAATGTGAGTTTTAATATACCACACGCCTAGGCCGTATAAAATCATCCAGTGGCTCGACATTATGATTCCATTAGGAAGTACGACGGCGGTTCAATAAATAGTGATCGTCCTTTTTTTTATTCGAGTTACTATAATAACTGGCCCCCCTACCCTGATGTGCGAATTTCACACGCCGCTGAACTGAGTATATTGAACGTCCCTCACCTATCGAACCAACCTTCGGGTTGATTAATCTGGTTTAAAACATATGTATTCTGGAAAACTTAATTTAATGCTATACAAATATAATGTTAGCTTAACGTGTAATGTACGTGCGGTACAAGTCGCATTGATTTGACTCCAGTATTGATTGCATCAGCGGTGGCCGTTGCTAGTTGAAACAGATTCAGTTCGCCTACGGCAACGACGGAGGCAATACGCTACGTTGAAATTTATTCCTTCCCTTTAGCAGAGAATAAGATGGTTTAAAATGTTCAAAGAGAGAAGACCATCAATTTCAAAGGAAAGTGGACCAGGAGCTCCAGCTCCTTTACGGAAGTAATCATTAGACACCCCTGCTGCCATTTTAAAAGAGTGCCGTCGAATGATGTTAGGGCCATTATCGGAAACATTGATGATTTCATTGATGCAACTCACATGTTGGTGACGGAAAAATGACAAGTGAGACGCGTTTGTGCGTGATGGGTTCCGAGACTGCTCATGTATCCGAACAACAGGACGTCTGCCTACAGCTTCTTTCGAAATTGAAGTATATGTTACAGGAAGATGAGGAGTTATGCAGAAGGTTATCAACGCCGATGAATCTTGGCTACATAATTTTGGTCTTGAGAGCAAACACCAAATCTCCGTGTGGAAATCTCCGGCATCACATGCACCAAAATAGGCCCAATGGTTGCTTCTGCTGGGAAGGTTATGATCATAACATTTTTCGATATTCAGGGAATGGTGTATCAGCAAAGATCGTACCAGCACACACAACTGTAAAATGAGCATACTATAGGGATGTAGTGAATATTCTCCAAGGCCTTATCGATCGCAAAAGACCACATTTGAAAGGAGTAGGCTGGATGTTGTTCCACGATAATGCACGGTCGCGGGGGAAGTTGGCAAATATCTCGCGAAAATCAATGTGTCCCTCATCCTCCCTATAGTATCCAGACCTAGCCCCATGTGACTTTTTCCGGTTCCCCAATGTGAAGAAACACCTTCTTGGAAAGAGTTTTTCATCTCAAGCAGCAATGGTGAAGGCTACTGAGGTGATTTTGAAGGACTTATTAACAAATGGCTTCCTGCATCTCTTCGAAGACTGGAAAGAAAGGTGGTACAACTGCATCGCATCTAAAGGGGACTACTTTCAGAAGGGCCATCAATATTTGGAGGATGACTAAAGTTATTTTTTTTAATCGTAGGTTTTTATTGAACAGACCTGTAGAAGTAAATTTTATTAGAGGGTAGGCGACTGACACCTGAGGTCATTTCCATTTTAGGGGTCTGTGGGTTAATTGATATAGGTAGAATTTTCAGGGAATGGGGGAGTTGGCATTAGCCTACTATAATATCGAAGCACACCAAGGGATCACAAAGTGTCCCTTTCTCTTGAAAACCTTTGAAAATCGCTTAAAATTTATTGCGCTTTTGAAATGATTCTTGGGCAATAATTCGCAATAACTACTTAGTATTTTCGTGTAAAATAATGAGATCGCAGTCATCCGAGAGAGCCAAGAGGTTAAAGAATTCATCGCAACGCTTAGATATTAATATGGGTATAATATCGCTCTACATGCTGGACTCATTGCGCATGGGTATTTGCGTTAGCTTAAAGCAGAAAATATACCAGCGAAAAGAAATCCTTTCCTTGAAGAAAATATTTATCAAAGCTTTTCCTATGCAGAACCTCTAGTGGGTAGGACATCCTCAAATCTAGTTCTTTGAAAATAATCATTAATGAGAGCCAAGTGAAATACGTAGTTGAGATGACACTGAATCAAAGAAAAGGATAATTTTCCAATGGTTTTCCATTGAGTAACAGAGAGAAATTAAAGCTTTGAAACATGGTGCTTGAGTCGTTGCAGGTCAAAGAGAGAGGTAAAATGATATACGATCAAGTAGGAACATTGAATAGTAAGGCCATTTAGAACCCTACGTGTATAAGAAGAAGGATGCCATTGGATTAATTGGACTTGTAAGGAGTATAGTTGACGTATCGAAAAGCTATAGAAGGAAGTCCAAGGAGAAAATGTATGGTCCAGGTTTGGATGAATTTAGGAAATAGGAGTGTATCTACATCTGCAGATTACCTTACAAGCTGGCACGAGGGCGTGTGGCAGGGGGTGTTAGGTTACCAAGCATTAATGAAATTGAATGTCATAAGCATTCTGTATCCTTTCACACTCGGAATACTCAGGCTGCCGTACGTGTTTTCTACTATAATAGTCGCAAATTGTGCGAGGGGAAAAGGATTCCTTATATCCCCACCTCTTCTGCAGTCAATCTCTCTCATCTTCCTCCGGGTCGCGTTTACAAATGTAATGCGGAGGTAAAATTATTCCTTCTGTTTCAGTTTTTATCTCGAATGATTTGTATCTCTCTAACGGTTTAAGACGTGTATACAATCTTCTTGCTTCCAGTGGCTTTCTTCAGTTTATTCATTTCGATTCTTCACGAAACGGACATCTTTCCTCTCTGTATTCGGTTTATTTCCCAGATTAGTTCCTTCTGCGAAGGGTCCCAAATGCTCGAAGCGTACGCAAGATGAGGTCTAACCATTTATGAGAAAGGACTTAGGAAATGGATGAAGCTTTAATCAGGACCATCAGGTTCGATTGGGTCGAAAGTAAATGAATGTAAGCTGGTTATGGCCATATTCTTCGGAAAACCACGTTCATTCCCAGTATTAAATGGATGAGTTAAATGCCTACGTATTCGAGTGAGTGCCCTTTTCGGATGTTCATCTGACCAGACGTCGTCCGTCTTAGAATAGTCGATAAATCGGCAGTCCTCAACCACCTCCGGCCAATTAATTCCTTTAGCCTTTCCTCCACCCTCCTGACCAGTGGACCGATTTCCTCCCCCACTACCTGCAATTACCCATCCAGTTAGCGCCGACTCATGCGTTCTCATAGCAGCGGAAGATAACGGAGGGGGGCGACAGGGAGGGTTAATAATATAAAGTATTCGGCGTTTTGACGTCCCTCTATGCCGAGCTTATATATCTTCGGCTGCAATGATAAATCTCGGGTCCTTTTCGATTCAGGGCCGCCGGGTGCCCGCTCGGCAGCCAAAAGAGCCGAGACCACTTCCATCAGGTTTACGGCCGCATTCCGTCCGACGTATTTTCCGAGAATATATCGGTCCATCTTCCGGGGTTTGGTGGGAGCGACGGACGCGGGAGGGACAGTGAGCGCTCTGAGCGCCCTCTCGAGTTTTGAGCATCGCCAAGGTCGTGTCGAGAGGTGCGGAAGGGAGGCTGAGAAATCAGTGGAGTGGGTCGTCAGGGGGAGGAAGAATGACGACGGAGGGAATTATTATAACCGATGGAAATCGTTTTGACGCGATTTTTTTTTCACTGGAGGGAAGAGGCGGACGGCCGCGGTTCCTGCTCAAAGCTTCGTCGTCGCGCGAGCGAATCGTGTGCGAGAAAAAAATGTTGTGCAAATTTTGGGGCGGTTTCGCGCGCAGCCTCGTTTAAACTCGTGATGTGCAAGCTCATAAATAATAAAAAAAAGAGCCGGTACGTTCTGACTTCCTCGTCTCCGGAGTTGCTCGGAATTGGCGTGATTCCAACGGCTGCATCACGTTTCCCTCTCTCACCTAATAAGCAATATGGATTCCTGAAATACTTTGTAGCGATAATATATTATATGTGGGGGCGTGGTAGTCCAGTGGGTTGAGCGCTGAGCTACTAACCGGAGGGCCCGGGCTCGATTCCGGGTAACACCTCTGGGCACCCTTAGCCTCACCCAAGCTGTGTACCATTTTTCGGGATGGTCCAGTAGGACCCTTTAGACAGGTGGTACAGGGAATAAGGAACTGGTCCCCCTTATCACCCTGATGTGTGAATTTTACATTCCGTTTGGCTTAGTACTGTGTGATCTCTACCCTCACCTACCAAACCGACCGTCGGCTAGAAAACTGTGATTTGGGCTACTCGATGGCATATTGATAACCAGATTTTCATAATTGATTCTATGCAAGGGAGGAAAATGAATGGGGAATATTTTCAGGATGAAATGCGACCGAAATTCACGCATGATCAACATCAACATCCTGCATCTCCCCATTATCCATCATTTTACTTTAATTGCCTTATTTATTTTATCCGTTAATATCCTCATTGGACTCTCATTATCGCTTCTACGGACTCGGTTTACCGACATTCTTCTTTTTACAAGAGCCGTCGGCATCCCCTCGTCCACATTTTATGCCCTAAGTAGCGGATGTTCTTATGGCATACTTGTAAGGGAATAATTGGTTATCATCGACATTTTACACCAAACAGCATGCCATTACCTTGTTAGTATGCAACGTGGATCCTGCAATTTCAATCCTCACATCAGGTCGTGAAACTATATAGGCGAATTTTTATGACTTTATACAATGTAAGTATCACAATTCTTGGCTGACTGGTAATTTCTGTCCCACATCTATTTGCATAATACGATTCCCAAAAAAACGTACACTAGCGTAAAATTTTGTGCAATTTCTTCCTTTTCAAAGGGCACATTTTACCGTTCTTCGGTTGCATTGCTTGGTTACGCTAAGCAAGTTTCTTAACCTCTTCCTCACTTTGTTCTTGAAATCAATTTATTTTATGTTTTGATATACCTACGAGATTGATTTTTTTATATAATATTCCGATTGTTAAGTATTTTTAAGGAAACATCTGCATTACATTCACAAAGTAAACTGGCGTTCTTAAAACTTCACTTTCTGTTAATAACTTTTTCGATATTATTCCGTTTCGCTCTGATTTTTATCTGTGCATAAAATTTAAAGGAATAACTGAAAATGACAGGGTAAGGGCCCCCTGCGACATCCCAGGATGGTCTGGCACCCGAAAAATGGTACACCGCTCGTGTTAAGCTGAGAGTGCCCAGAGGCGTCACCCGGAATCAAACCCGGGCCCTCCGGTTATTAGCTCAGCGTTCTACCCTCTGGACTACCGCGCCCAAAATAAAAATTAATGTTTGAGTGAAGTTATCAAAATTTAATTTGAGATTTTTATTTTTGCTTTGAAATAAAAAGAAGCAAAATTAAACTAATTTCGGAAATATAATGACCAAGAGTAAGCTGTTTTTTTTTTATAAAATAAACTCGAACACACATCGTATATATCATAATTTATAAATATGAAGTGAAGAACTGTCTCAATCGCTCCTTGAGTGTTGTATTTGTGAAGAAGTCGCGTAGGTAAATTCGAATGACCGTATTGCTGTCGCTTGTACGGTTCATTTGAGAACCTGTCTGGAAACTGCGACAACGTCCACTTGCAAAAGTGCAACGAAGTGATGAATGCATTTATCGATAAAAAAATAAGGTCACGCGGAATGAGTGATCCTGACTGTAACTGTGTCCCTATCCCTCTTTCCCCATTTGTTATGCGCAAACTCTTGCTTTCATTTCGCTCTTTAAATTCGAGTTCGTAATTTTTTCAGACCTCAACGGGGATGGCGACAACTACGGCGACGTCAATAAATCGCGAGCCAATTAATATTTTAGTGTTGGAAACGTGGCTCTTATCCAAATTAAAATCTCCTTGTTACAACTCGGCCTCGCCCGGAGTGCATTCTTGATCTTCTCAGGGATGTATGTGATGCCTCACTCAGAGACATGCAGCGTTGAATATGCATGCGCGATGGAGGGACTTGTCGAAGAATGGAGTTTGCAGGCCGAAAATATGCACCTTAGCTTTTACTTATTTATGATTTTATTACAAGGTCTTGGAATGAAGGATATGGAATGCTAATAGGCGAATATGCTACATCTGTTGCAACCATAGTTCCATTCCAGCGTAGGAAGATAAAATTTCAAGACGCCGATTCAATTATAAAATGACGGCATGCTAAGAACTAATTTTGACATTGGATGAGTGTACAAATTATATAACGTGAAGTGGAATATTTATATTAATTTATCGCTGAATTTCTCAGAATTACTCTGAAAACTCGCAATTACTCGGTGTGAAATATTCGAACGCTGGAGCATAAAGAATTCGTATTTGGATAACATGTAATATGTGACGGACTATCTGCAAAGGTGTCTCCCGAATACTTTGAATACATTTCACTAAATAACCTCCACCACAAAAGACATCTGTTAATGCACCCATCAAATAAGAGTCCATGTGTTCTCTTATTTAAAATGAAAGCCACGTACCTAACTGGAAACGTTGTAAATAATAAATCGGAAAATTTTATTTGTCAGAAAAATGCATAATCTACAGCACGAGCGGGATTGCAAGAGGTAAGAACTGTTTCGATGGAAATACTCAGTTTTTCCCTTCGTGGACGCTTGAAAATTACGTTTTAACCGCCATTATCTACTTCTGACACCTTATTGCCGTTTGTGTGTCAGCCGAAACATACACTGAGAAACAGAATATTTAATTTCATCGTCAAAATTGATTAAATACCTTCTCAAGAAAAATGTTCGCTTCGGTTTGATGTGGTAAATATTGGGTAAGAAAGTGGGAGATATTAGGCACGAAAATGGGAATTTGGTTTGGAAATATTCTTAAACTCGCGAGCCGTAATTAATGGACTACCTCCGAAGGAACCCCTTGAAGCGTAGTGACCTTGATTTTATTGTCTCGTCTGAAATTTAGAGTACGCGAAGTGCAGTTCCTTGGGCCACATATCGAAGAGCCATTGGATAGATTGTTGACTCCCGAAGATTCTCGAACGATTAAGTTTGGACGGAAAGTATTTAACCGGGGGTGGAGAAGTTGGGAGTCCAGCTGTTCGCATTCATCCGCCTTGGTTGATCGAGATCACTTTTTTCGCTTTCGGGCCTATTAAAAACTCGTTGCCTCCCAGTGACTGATTGATGCCGTGAGGTTTCCCACGTCTCCACGGACTTGAGTGCAAGAGGAATTTCCAAACCGCCCCGCTTTCGATTTCGGGCTCGAATTAATAAATAGCAAATCGAAACCTTGCGTTGNNTTTCGATTTCGGGCTCGAATTAATAAATAGCAAATCGAAACCTTGCGTTGCGCGTGCAGCACGGCGGCACCCTTGAATCTCCTGCGAAAATCTTCGGGAAAAAAATTCCGAGGCTGTGGTGACAGATCTGAATCAGATTGCATGCACCCTCAACCCCAAATGGAATTGCTTCGGCATTCTCGGAACGAGGTCGATAGATTGACCGTACGCATTTCATTTTTTTTCCTTATTTAATTCTTTTTTCATATGGCGTGCTTTTAAATGGTGTGTGTATATAAACTGTATCTTCTTTTAGAGCTAACCAATTTGCATACCCACATTTTTCCCAACAATGACATTCCTCTCTACCTTTGTGAATTCTCTCATCTTTTTTAATAATCTTTCATGCGTGAAATGGGCATTTAGAATAATGCCCCTCCTCTGATTTGTATGGTCTACAATTCTAATTGACCTTTCAGTCTGTCCCTCGTAGAGTTATGTGAGAAAAATGTTACGTCGGAGGAATTTCCGGCTTGGATAGAATGGAAACCTCCAGGTAAGTCCTGTCCACCTTCAAAACTGTATTAGTGTATTTTTTCAACCGTGTATTCAAATTTGAAGGCACTTAAAGACTAGACCATACTAGTTTTTTCCTCTCTTACAAAGTAGTTATTGCTGCCGAACGTGTTGAATCTCGCTCCATAAAATCAGCTATTGC
>LYUA01000605.1:101511-115108 GCA_002093875.1 Calopteryx splendens | reverse complement strand
CCTTCCACTTTATATTTCAGTGTTATCCTTGGTACACCATATTTCTTTGCTACTGTCCGGATTGGTGTGTTATTAGTGATAACATCATGGATGGCTTCCTTCATCACCTCGTCTGTGTAACAACGAAACTGGACTTTTATGGCAGGCATAACTAATCTGTAACAATTAAAATGAATTATATTCAGAAGTTGACATACCATTGTTCTAGTAGTTGACCACCCGGTCATTTATTAGATAAGCCGATTATTTAAAGATTTGAGTTGAAGATTTCAGTAATTGACCATATTGGTCAATTACTGAAAATTTGTACATTTCTGACACATTATTTGACCACCATCATAATTGACTTCCAGAGGTCAATAAATGACTTTTCATTAATATCAAGCATGCCTATTTTGAAGTATAATGATCTTAATTAAAACACATGGTACATACCATTTTAAATCAACTTCGTCTGCAATGTCTCCTTGGCAAATTTCAGCAGAATAGGACAATGGAACTTCACATCAACACTGATTGTCAGCCATTTTTGTTATAAATGCTGCCCATGAATATACATGATGTACATAATTCATGATGCTGCCAATGTCGACCGCGTTTTGATATATACAGCTAGATGTCAGGAGCATACTTTCCCACAATGTTTTCAATATTTGAAACAGAGAAAGGCTTATTTTACCAGTTTACCTCCAAAATGGTCAACTACAGGTGCATGGTCAATTACTCCCTCATTTACCTTAGACCCCTTTATAAAATGAAATTTAGGACCTCTATATCCTTTATTATATTTTTTTCGGAAAAAGCTAAGTCAATCACAAGTCTCACCCTTAGAGAGGTACCAAATATTTACTGATGTTTTGCCCACGGTGTTCTTAGTTTCGAACCGCTAACCCTATAAGGTTGGTGACCTCATACGTTTAGCGTCGTATTGTTATAAAAAAAATTCATTTATGCCCAAAGAAGTTATTCACATTCCAATTCATAATCCAAGTTTCATGTTAAATTAATATTATACCTGCTCCGTCATATATAATAATAATTAACGATTATGGAATATTATCTGGGTCGATAAGTTAATTATATCCGTAGCAGTTATGTTTTCTGCATTTACGTAAACAGTAATTATTTTGACGCGAGTCATTTTTCGTTCCTGGTAGAGGTCCTCGCATACGCATCAGCTGTTTCATGTAGGCCATTGTGGAATCAGCTGTTTCAATCAAGTAGTTTTGTTTATTGTGATATTTGCATTTTTGAAAAAGTTCAAAGAAAATCAGCAACATGAATGGTTAAAGCTGGAATACATTGTCAACTCGTGCATTGTGTAAGTAGCTGATAATTCTGTGTAAGTAGGCAAATTCGATGCATATTTGTAGGGTCTCAAGGCTTTAGTACGATGTTGTTTCACTTATGTGCCTGCGTAATTGTATGCGACGAAATTTTGACTGAAATATGAAATTCACAAAACCAATATCTTGGGCATAGTTTTATATTGTGTTTTGTCCTATATTAAATTGCATTTTTTATGATTATTGTCATATAAGTTGCCTTGCGTTATAGCGTTATTGAAAATTGTATACTCGTATTTTAAAGGGCCTTCATTTTTGTGTACCCCATTAGTGTGTGTGACAGTTTTAGTAATAATTGATTTGGTGTGTTACCGAGACGTATTGTCAGGGGAGTAGGAGCTTAAATATTGAGTCTCATATTTGGATTAACTCAAATTCGGGAAGTTAAAAGCGGACTATTTTATACATTAGGCTAGTGTTGTATTTTAAGTCGCGGAAAGAAACAAAAAAATTTTCATTCATTTAACGCCTCGGGTATTATTTTTAAATCGTTTACGGGTTAGTATATGCATTTAGTATTTATTATATTTATATGCACGCATTGGATGAAGAGCACTAAAAAATAATTATCTTGTCAATATAATTATACAGAATTACGACATTTAGTAGGTATAATTAAAAACAAAATTTAAAAAATTTCATAAATTGTCAGTTTATGCGTTATGCATTTTCTGTTATGAGGTTCCATCAAATTTAATATATTCAATTCAGAATATGCTCTCTATATTATGCTAGACATAAAATTGAGTTTACAAAGCCTGAAATAATTAGGAAGTGAGTGCATGGTATTAGAAATACTAACATTATTAATTGAACATTGTGTAGTATTTAAAACAATTTAAATGACGATAAAAACAATATTTTCTCAATGCGGTAAATTATTTGCGAGCTATATTTTTATACAAAAACTGTTTAAAACTATCTGTTGGTATATTCAGAGTCAATGCTTTTGGAAACAAATGGGCAGCAAATGGTAAGCTAGTCAATACACATAACTTAGAATGGTTGCTTTTTTTCATTCAAACCCTGGGTGACTCATCTGAAATAACGCGAATATGTTAGGATTTTTTTTAAGTGCGAGGGTAGCTGTACCGAGAACAGAAGCTGGCCATAGATTTAATTTCATCCATATGCATGTTAAGCATGTTTATCCTTTATTTTTTTATATTTTTATGACGACCACAAAATGCATCGATTATATTGCCTCATATATGCATGCATATCTCTTTACCAGGGTGATTCTGAGGTGACATTTCCACCTTGTATAACATTATTTTTTTGTCACGGATGGAGGCTCTCAACTTAAACACTGCCCGGGAGGAGGTTACAGAACGATGACAATGAAGCCTGGGGAGACAGATGGTAGTACTTGTGAGTGTCCCATGGAAAGTGATGACAGAGGCCCAAGTCAGCACGCATCTTCAAGCACTCAATCATCAGGCCAAGTTGATACTTCATCGTTGGAGAATTGGAAGAGAAGTGGACAGGAAGATTCCTCTTGTGATGAGTTTGGAAGGAGTTTGAAAACCCCAGTTGGGGTCAGTGATACCAAAATCGAAGATTTGAGTGAGAGTCCAGCCATGAAATCAGAAGAGTGCGGAACGGCTCATGTGGCTCACGGGAGCAGCTCGGCTGCAGACAATGCGGAGGGCCACATGCCGGAGGGCGAGGAGAATGGAGTAAGTGCGATGGAGACTTCGTGTCATCTCAGTGAGGGTGAAACTTTTGGCAACGATGCCAAAGGTGATAGAGAGGCAGAAGGTGGAGACAGCTCTGTCAAAGAGCATGGCGTTGGAAACGAGGAGGGCCTGGAGTCACGGGGGAAGGGTGACTCGAGAACAGGAGGGTGTCCTAGTGGCAGTGGTGTGCAGGAGCATCCAAAGGGTGATGCTGATGGTGGTTCATCCAAAGATACAGCCGAGGCAGTCCAAGATACCAGTTCAGTATTCACTTCAAATGAAGCCAATTCTTCCTTTGCATCAAGTGAGCCATCAACTAGCAGTCCTGGCTTAAGCCACTCAGGTGCAAAGTTGTCTTTGGATTATAAAGTGAGTGCATTAAGTATATACTTTACATAAAAATTATCAGCCTTAATGCGATAAAAATATTATTTTTTCTAAAGATGTTGCATATCATGTTGTTGGACTGGAGTTCCTATAATCGTGAGAAATAGTTGTTAATACTCTTAATTTTTTGTCAATTCTCACATTTTCCTTGTAATCTGCAATCGCTTAAATTTGTCTATGGTTTGATTTTGAGTTCAAGATTTTGTTCTATTCTCCTTGGAATAATTTTGTTTGCTTTCCTGTGATAATATTTTTTTTGGGGTTCATGTACTGTTTTTTTGCTCATGTTAACTGATTTCACTTTCTTAGATTTGGCCTTGGTAGATAACATATTTTCACAAACATTCTCTCTAATGATTTTTAACTTCATGATTGTGAATTTGAACCTGTATATGAATGACTTATTTAAAGAGGTGTACCATGTGTTTTTTTGAGAAAAAACATTTGAATTTTAACTATGGTTAATGTATAGTTACTCGCATTAAGTTGTTTAATTTTAATAATCCTTATTTATGTCTTAAATTGTGCACTAATCAGGGTCTGAGAGATTTATTTTACATGTTTATTTTATTCCCTTTGCCTACTTCTGCATCTCATTTTATACCTGATATTTTTGTGAAGGACCATTCACTTACAATCACATAAAACAATATCATAAAATAAGTGGTTCAGTAGTGCCATCTAGCCACATGGCCAAATGTTTGACAGATGCTGAATTAAATATCTAATTTATTATTTCATTTCATGATTTTCAGAAAAAATTTGCTTTATAAAAATTATAACTTGAAACCTGCTATTTTTAATGAAATCTCTGCCATGCATACACAATTTTTGCATTTCTGGTTGTGATTTTGGCTATTACAAATAGGGAAAAAGGGAATATGGGGGAATAAAGGGAAAAATGACCAGGGTTGCAATAATTACATACCTAATGCATGCCTGCCATTTGATTCAGAACGTCAGCAGGAGTATATTTGGATATTTCATTGCCCAAGTGGGGAATTATAAAGCATGGTTATTTACCTCCTTTTTAATTAATGGTTTTTGTCATTATCACTCATTCCCGATTTCAATTTTGCCTCTGAATTAAGAATGAAGCTATTGTGCTCAAAAGTAACCCAAAAAAAAGCAAAGCAATGATGTCTATACGTCGTCAGCATTCTGACAAAGTGATGCGTAATTTGGATCAAATGAGGAGGGAAAATTTGCTATGCGACGTGGAACTAGAGGCAGCAGGAGGGAAGGTGTTTAAGGTTAGTGTCAACAAACATTTGTCTATTTCTTTTTTATTGATCATAATTTTCAATAGTTTTATGAGCAAACCTATATTTTGTGAATGTACCATATTTGCTGTCATAATGGATGCACTTTTTTTTATCGAAATATGCCTAAAACGTGGGGTGCATCTTATGTGCCAGTAATCAAAATTATGTGTTGAAATTTCAGTTGGTCTGAAACTTCTAGTTTATATTAATATACACATATAAGTATTCTATTGAATTTTGCTTTTTTGTAAAAAAGTTGTTTCGAATAAATCGTTTCTATAATTTTTTTTCTGTTCTGTAAAAAAAGTTGTGTGATATATTTTTTGCTTCATTACTGAGAGAGGATTTTTGGATTTTGAGAATTCTGATTAAAGGGTTTCTTGACAATTTTCCTTAGATAAATTTTTTGTGGACCTAAATAACTAAAATTAGTATAGTAAATCATTATGGAAATTCATGAAAAAAATGTGGAAAATATTTTTCCATAAAAATGTTCGTAAAAAGGGGGGTGTCCTATAAGCCACTGTCATGCACGTCGGCACATATGGTAATTGTTTTACTCTTCTAGGCAATAAGATTTTTTCATCAATTCCTACAGTATCATTTTGCATGTACCTATGTATATGTAATACATAATTTTATAATAATTAGGATCATATGATGGGAAACTGCTGAATCTCACTGTCAAAATTATAATTTTATATGATGCATGTTAAAATTAATGATAAACCAAGAAAAATGATTTTGACTCAGAGGTTTCAATCGGCATGTCATAATATTATATGTACCGTATTTGATGGCATATAAGATGCACCCTCATTAAGTAGGCCACTCACAAGGAGAAAAGGTTTTAATAGTCCGTGCAAAAGCGTGGTACCACAATAACTTAAAATGTTGTTTCTTTTAGTTCTCATGTTTCATAAAAGCCAAATACGTAACACAGAGTATAAATGATATAATGGAGCCGAAATAGGTAGTATAGACCTTCTGGGCTAAAAATAGCATTCAGTATTGGAAATTAACCTTTGGAGGTTGAACCTTCACATATAAGACTCCGGGAAATTTTTTAAGACATAATTTAGGAAAAAAGTGCGTCTTATATGCCATCAAATACGATATGTAGAAATATTGTGATATTTAAGGTGGTATTATTATGTGACATAATCACTTAAAAGTGTTAACCAATTATACTTAAATGTAATTACTCAATTTTTTTTACCATTAAATGTACCTACTGAAAATATCAATGACAAGAGTTAAAGTTATCACAATGGAATATTAATTAATTTTGGTTATAAATTACTTTCTGTGAAAGTCTTTATGATAATGGCATAGTAAATAAATGTCTGTCTAGGTGGCATTTACTAAAAGTCTGCAATGCTCCAATAAGGGCTCCCACCTGTCTGAAATACGTGGAAATGAGATTTTTATTTTGGTATGGAATACTGGGAAAAAGGAATCTGAGAAGAATTCTTGAAAAATATTGTGTAAGGCTCTTTGACTTTAATCTATTTGACATAATGCAGTGCAAAACCATATGTTTGGACCACACCATAAGGCTGAGTCAGTAATTTTGCATCTGGTTTCCAAGCAAGTAAAAACAAAATTCTAAAACATGTGGTTTAATAAAAGTTTTCTGCATGTACATAGAAAAAAATACAATAATTCAACTAAATTTAAATGTTTAAAGGTGTATTCACATTTCCTTACTAGAATGGAATTCTATAGAAAAATTAGTTCAAGTTTAAAAAGAAAATAAAACATTTTTGAGGGAAATGCATTCTTTCCTTTGATTAAGTCAATTTATATGCTCGAAAGAAAGAAATGAATTAAAATTATTGTTGATTAGTATTTGGTAATAAAAATTTGAGAAGGCTCAACAAGTCATAAAAATTGTTTTGGAGATTGTGTTACCGCAATCGCTCAATTCTAACCTTATATCCCAAAATTCTTGCACATGATAAACCAAGGGTCCTGTCATTGGTTAGGGCCAATGGCACACAGTGTTTCTTCAAAAGTATTCCATGTTGTGTAATGTTAAATGGTGTATGGTGGGGAGATAGATGTTGTAGAGGAACTAAAATTTTCACATAGCTTAACCATCTTGTTGGACAATACATGTATTTTGTAGACATAAAGTGCCTCTTCTCCAGTGCCCTAAAGATATATTTATTAGGTACTTGGACTCCAACTAAAGCTGGAGTCTTTCAGAGTCCTGCCTTTTTGAAATTTATTAATTTTCAAGCTATAGTAGCTCAAAACCCTTAATTCATTTTGCTGTGGCAATCACTATTCAAAATAAACAAATTTCAGTATTTTCAATGAGGACTTTGCTACATTCACAAAAGAATCAATAGTTTAATTAATTATCACTTTCACCATTGTCACTAGATTCCCTGTCATTACTTGCCTATGAGTTTTGAAGGTGTGGGTTTTTGATGCCATGGTTTTTGTATTGTCTGTGTTTTTGAAACTCTGGTATTGACAGGCAGGTCTTTGTTGGACAGGTTTGGTTGGTTTGCAGGACAGATGGCCTTTGTTTTTCTCTGCCTGGATTTTCTACACATTGTTGCACAGGCTTTTTGCCACAATCTGGTCAATGAGGTCTCTGGTGCCCTTGTATAAAAATTATGAGAGAAATACTATCCTTATTTACTCTGCTCATCACAAACATAACTTGTGTCCTCTATTATGCCTTAAATCGTCACACTCTCAAATTTCAAGAGATTTTGCATAATGGTTTTCCATATATTCATTCTTGTATATGACTAGTCCAGTGAAAGTGAGTGAAGTCTATTTTTGCTGGTAGTACCTCCGTTCAACTCACTCTATTATTTTAAAATTCTCTTGTTTTTACTTTTAAAAAAACTGCAGCATAGTGACCCATTGACTTAAAGAGGTGGTGATTCACCATCTGCTCAGACATGAGCCTAGATTAAAGATCAAAAGATCCGGCTATTCACCAGTCCCATGTAATGTTTCCCTTGAACCCCTATAACTAATTAACAATGCTAATATCCATAGTTGGACCTTTTTTTTACCTTGAATTTGAAGGATTATCTGTAATTTTCATATCAATTTAATAACACATATTGCAGTGCCTTCACTGATTATCGTCTTATTCCATTTTGTTTATTATATATGTTGGACTCAGCTATCATCGTTGACTTGATATTTTATGTTACATTAGTCATTTGTTTCTTCCTATAAAATGATTCTGAAAAGTAGAACATGAGATCCCTCTCTTTCAAAGTGTCTTTGGCATGGGGCTGCCAACACGAAGGTACATATATATTTTATATACACACAGCAGCTGTGGGTGGCTGGCTACTAGTGAGAAGATATTACTTAGTTAACATTTTTTTTTTCTATTCAGGCATTTTCTTTTATTGTTAATGATTTGTAGTTGACTGCTAATACAAATATAGATGTAAGCAACCAACTAAGGAAGGAGTGTGTATATAAAAAATTGCAGGCCTTGAATAGCCCAAAGCAAAATCATATATAATCAAATAGATGAAAACGTAATGAAGTGTCACAGCAGGCTATGTTATGTGAAAGCCAATTCAAATAAGTTGCTTGGATTGGCCGAAAGTTTTATGTAATCTGTGAAAGTTCCTAGGATTACACTCTACTCCATTTTCACTGTACAGAAACCAGTCCTAGTGAGTGAAGTCCCTTCAAGTGAAGCAGTTGTGTTACAGCTAATGAAGCCATACTTTTGATTTGGATTCACTGTAGCTGTTACATGTCATCTGTCATTTTCCGAAAGCTGATAGAAGAAAAAAAATGTATTGCAGTATTCGCTGTTTCTCTAACTTGGAGGAGCATGCCAATGGAATGGCTCTGAAGAAAGGTGAAGCTTAAGATATGTTCAACAAGAGATTGGTGGCATTCAAATGGAGGAACAGGAAATTTTTACATCAAAACAAGAGGAGAAATTTTTAATTCTCAATAACTATTGATTATAAAAACTAAATGAATACTGTAGATAGAAAAGATCAGCACTTTACTTCCTTTCCTGTAATACAATGCTACTCTAAAGGCAATTGAAAAGTATTCTTCTATATAATGGGCATGGTGCTTCATCATTCATAAGAATTGTAAAAAAAAAACTACTGGCAAAAATATAACTACAACTTCTTAGAGAATCGGGCAGAGAAATTTTTTGGAGAAAGTAACCATTCTGGAGTTCAATAGGTGAAAGCATCCAGCATTTAGCCCATCACCCATGAGATACAAGCAATTTACTTCCCAAATCACATACCATCAAATCCAATAAGAAAGAATCCATCCTAAGCCTGTGAAGTTTTTCAATCATAGGAAAAAGTATTACCATAATGATAGAAATAAAGTAATAGGGAATTGAGCTGTAGAGCCATTGTGTCCTTCTCTTACTAAACTCTCTTCAAGGACTTTACATAAATACACTTAATATAAGAATACTTTTTCAGTATGCAAATTAAAATTTCTTATTTTTTTAACAATATTTCATGTACTACTCATCAAAGCAAAGAGTTTCATGCTACTAACTGTTAGTTGGAGAGGTTTTGTCTTCCACAGAAAGTACAAAAACTCGAAAAATAATATTCCAAGATTGCAGCCTCTAATCACCATGTATCTCGAGAACTATTTACTCTCTCATCTTGTAACCTAACAACAATGCCACTTTTCCCTTTCTAAAACATAAAAGAGAGTTGTGAAATATTTTTTAATGTTTATGGTATAAAAATGTTTATAAAAAATTAAATTGTTGAAAATATTACTGTAGTTGTTTAAACATAGTGGATAAAAAAACATAATTTTTCTATATCCACTTTCATAAAAAAGTTTCACTTAATGTATACCTAGTAGGTTTTTGATCTAAAAAATGTAAATAATAAAAAAGAGTAATTTAGGTTCGCCACCAAGCAAGGTCCTGTATTGCTGGCATTTAGAGGATGCACTCATCCTCTAAATGGCTTGTGTGGATGGTGGATGAGTTAAGATTTAAATGTCAGAAGTACAAGTCCTGACCTGGTGGTAAACCCAAGAGAGCTTCCTTGAAATTATATGCACCAGATCCTTCTTCTTTTATGCGTACATGGCTTGGATGTGGACTTCACTGCAAAAATATTTCTGTGGTCTTTAAAATTTATACCTGCCCAAAATTTTTTTTAAATAGCTGTGTGTGTAGGGGACATTAGCTATGGATATAACTTTTAACATCTGGAAGTGGTTTACCAAATTAAAGCACTTTTGTAAAAGAAAAAAATATATTTGCCTTGGGAGTTGCATAAACAGTAGGATAAAAATTATGGTACCAAATTATTTTTATTCCAGGAATATTTGGCATTAAAAAGATGTTCAGTATTTTTTACTGGAAAATTGTTATTATCAGATAGTGTGATTTATGTCATCTGCAAACATGTATCCCACCAATTCCTAAATATTTTGAAAGATCATTTACCAAAATCTAGAGTAGAATTGGTTCTAACACATTTTTGAGAGATACCAAATCATTGCTTTGCAAGTAGTGATGTGTTTAGCATGGCATCTTTAAAATGCTTCCCCTCCACATAGAAATATTGATCTCCCTGGTATGGTTTTACAATAGTTAGCAAGCACCAGTTATTCCAAGGTTTTTTATCATATTATAATGTTGATCATAGTTTAGTGCTAAATGCCCTGGTAAAGTCATAAAATATGCAGAATTGACTGCATTTTCAATACACTCAAAACTTGTCTCCAAATTAGATAATGCTAGGTTTCCAAGTTTACCTTTCAAAATGCCATGCTTAGGCATTTGGTGACATTTTATGGGTTAGTTAATTATTCTGCCAACAAATATTTTTTTTATTAAATTGAAGAAGATGGTGGGTCAAGTTATTTGCCTACCATTGGAATTTTGTGTTTATCCTTCTTGTAAACTGGTATTATTTTGCCTATTTTCATTAAGCATTTATATGCATATGTAAAGGACCATGTTAGTACATATTTTTATGATGATGGAGAGTATGAATGCTTTTCGATAACTTTCATGAATTTATTTTTACCTCCTGGAAAATAAATCTGCCTGTTTTTCTATACCAACAATTGTCGGAGATGTTTGCATATGATTTTTGGAGAATTGCCGTATTTATCAGCATATAACACTTTTTTTTCCTAAAATTTGGGGCTGAATTTGTATCTACAAGTTATATGACCATACTTCTTTTTTCATTTAAACTTACCTACTTTTTAAAAGTAATGTTTTTCTTTAAATAGATCCAATATTTATGATTTTCATTCAAAGAGTACATGTTCTTTCATATTATTAGCCTTAAAGGGGCTATAAATATAAATGAGTGCATTATTGAGAAATTCAGAGCTCCCACGTCTTTTATTTTAAATTTTTTAAAGTTTTTTTTTCTCAAACTTCCTTTATAAAATTAGGGTGCATGTTATATACCAGTGAGTGTATTACACCGATAAACATGGTATAAAACAATGAATTTTCATTTGCTACAGAGCTATTATGATTTTTAGCTGAAAATGAGCTTTATATTTGTTTGATAATACCTTTGCAATTTCTGCTTTATTTTTTTTAACTTTAAATTTATTTTTTTTAGTGAAATTTGTTTTTCATTGAGTTTCCTTATAAATAATTTTTTTAATACGTGTAGTGTAATCGTACTGAGACCCCTTTTACTCTACAATTGTATTGCCACTCATGCACTTATTGGTTCATATGATGCCATGTTATGCGAGTCAATGCACTATCGCATTATCATTTGTTAGCATCAGATACAGTAGTCTCTGCCTTTTTGGGGATTGCAAATTCAAGTAAACAAGATAAGGTGACTAGGAATTAATCACACTGGAGAATGTTTTCTATCATTTTGGAAGTTACACTTAAGGTATTTTGGAGATATTCGGAATATAAAGACTGTGTGCTTCTAAAAATGGTAAAGGTATTTTAGAAGTACAAAATTTTACAATATCAATAATAATAATCTCAAATCAACAATAAATAAGTCAATAAATCAGGTGATCATCATCTGGGAAAGAAAATTCATGTTTTGGTCTCATAAGGGGAACATATCAGTGCAGAACCATTGTATGTAGTCCAGTGAGTGCTGGGAAGAGTGTGGGGGAAGTGGGTTTGCTATGGAAAGGGAAAACTTGACTCTGGATAAACCTCATCCTACTCCATTTACTCTCCTTTTTCCGATGATGGTTATTTTGACTGACCAAAATAGTGATATATATGAGAACTTGTTCTTCTTTAATTGGCAGGTAGCTGATGAATGGTACAGTTCTTAATAAGCTTCTCCTTTTTTCTAGTATGCATTTTCATACTATTCTAAGACATCCATGAAATGCCCTTTTGGCTTGAGGTGTTGTGTTGGAGTTGAGTAGTTCCTTGAGGGTTAGGGTCATCCCACATTGCTGGGAAATATAAAAGGATCCATCTGCCCAATGTCTTTTGTGACACACTTATATTAAGTTTATTTCTTAAAATTCCACACCAATTGGGTCAGCATATCCCACCTTCCACGCGACACACTTGTTTTGTGAGTCTCCATGCCAAGTTTGTCATAGATGCACCCAATTTTAATGGGCCTATTTTATGCTGAAGGTCTATGTTGATAATTTCATCAAGGAACAAACTGGGGAGCATAGTAAATTAAGATTTTGGCTCAAATGTGGGTTGTCTTCAAAGGCTGTACATGTTGGATTTTTGGTTTGTACAAATGCTTACCACCTAGAGATTTCATGAAACTTAAGGTGAAAATATACATGAAAGATTCTGCATTGTAGTGAAATGGCTATATTTTGCATTTACCTTATCCAAATACCTTAAAGTGTAATAAGAAATGTTGTGGGAGCTTCATATCCCTGTGATATGTTGTTTTTTTTGTATTATGTGGGTAATTATTTAAAATTAAAATGTCTCTTCTACTCTCTTTCAGGCTCATCGATCCGTCTTAGTGGCAGCATGTTCTTATTTCAGGGCCATGTTTTCTTCTGGATTACTTGAGGGCAAAGAGTCAAGAGTGAAAATGCTCAGTCTTTCCCCTCAAACAATGTCCACCATGCTGCAGTTTATTTACACTGGTAAGATCTATTGTTATTTACATGAAAGTAGTAATAATGATAATGTTATATTTGAATCCGTGATGTCAATAGAGATGCAGTTATATATATTTACACAGCACTGAGATGAGATAAATTATTTTAGTTTTATTATTGTTCGTTAATATGGAAAGGAACATAATGACCAAAAGTGGGCAGAGCTAAGCCCAGCTAATCCACCTCCTGACTTCAAAGTGAGGGTCATGTCGTGTTGTCTTATCTCCTCCATACATGTGAGAGCAATTCAAACTACCAATTTCCAAGGGCATACATAGGGGTCCTACGTATTTTAGCATCACCACATAATATGCCAAACTAATGAAAAAAAACAAATAAGAGCCAAGAAAATGTGGAAACAAATGATAAGTACAGTATCAGAGAAGGCATTAACCTTTATCCACCAGATTTAAATACTTATGTAGGCCCTGGCTGCCGGATTTAAATAAGAGGTATTTAAAAAAAGTCTCTCACATTCTTAAAAGCTTAGTATCTCATGAAATAATGATCGCATTTTCATAAAACAAGTATGTTGATGTAAAAACATTGAAAAACTTATAATTTTATCTTTTCATGAAATGTAAAAATTATAAATGAATTTTATGAGTGTGATATGGAATGAAAACGTTAGAAGAAACAATAATATTGAATATAATACTCATATTTTGTATTGAAGTTCCTCCTGACGTTTCGGAACACATTTGCTATTGTTTGCTATTCTAAAATCTTGTCTTAGTGTGGTAGGTCTCAAAACATTAAGGAGACATTGCATATTCCAATGTCACATTTAACAAGGTTGAATGTTGTTCTGGAGTCAACCCCTTTC
>LYUA01000605.1:87091-100340 GCA_002093875.1 Calopteryx splendens | reverse complement strand
GATTGATGTGAAGAGCCTTCATCTACCTCACCTCAACTTTGCTGATACAATAGATTTGTTTGGTCCACCGATTGTGGGGCAACCTCTGCAAAATAAAGTAAAAAAACATACAAAGGGGTTGACTCACTGCTGATATTCTAAGCTTCATCAAAATTCACTTCTTTACTATGGGCAGTAAACACTTTGGAAACACTAGCAAATTCCTGATCCCCAAGATGAATTATCAATGGATACCTCTTCTGGAGTTTCCTCTTGAGAATCCTTGCCCTCAATCTCCACACCAGCACTTGGATCTTCATATTAATCCAAATCACTATCGGTTATCAACTCTCCTTCAATTTCTAACTCAATGCATTCTCAGATGCTTCGGAAACTGCAGAACCAGCAAGAAAAAATATGGCACAGGATCAATTTTTTGTTATCAACATGCTATACCAATTAGGCACATGGTTTTCTACTTCTTTCCATCCACATACTCTCTGTTGGCCTTCATTTGGACTGAGAGAGGATGTTTACTGTCTGCTCGAGGGATATATTGTGCCAAGGCATCAACTTCCTCTCCTTAAAGTTTGTTATCTCTGATCTTTTTATCTTTGGTGTGAAATGAGTCGCTGAAGAGCTCATATTTTTTAGACATGTCTGGAGGATCCAACCATCTCAACAGACTGATATAGAACAAAGGCAACTTCTGAAACATTATTTTTAATTACATAGCCGAAAGTACTAATTTTTAAGTGCTGTGATTATTTTTATATACAAGCTACGTAAATATACAGTTTTTGTGATCATCCCAGACCTATTTAAATACATTTAGACCACTAGTAACAACACTTCTGTAGAGTTTTGGCAAAATTTAATTTTAGAACACTTGCCTCTTTTGATTGAATGGCATTTGATGCAGGGGGTCGCATATTGCCCCGTGGAAGAGAACTGAAAGATTTCCCAGCAGAAAATGCATTTCATTCTTGAGTATGGTTTTACCGCTGTGAAATGAAGTTTTCTTGTAGTTAGTGCCTGCCCTTCTTACTACTGAAACTCCTGAAGGGATTTTACTAACTAAAATTTTCATCTGGGGTGGTTAAGTTGAGAGAAAAAGAAAACTTAATAATTATTACTCCCTGATTCAGAAAATATTAAATTTTTCTCATATTATTTTTCATGCTCAGAATTGAAACTGCATAATGGCTATCAATATGATTAAAGAAATGGTATACTTCTGATAGTTGCAAGTAAAATTTTCCTTCTCAATGCCATCAGAGTCCTTTCCCAAAGGCACACATGAAAAGTCAGTAATCCCCTTATTTTTACTGAAGGTTATCATTTGAGGATGCTCATTAGAAATTGCTAATAGAATTGAGACCAAAGGCTCACTAACCTTTTTTTATATTATAACCAAGTGCTCCATTCTTATATGAGTGTGATTATTAGATATTCGGATAATCCCGTCCATGCCCTACAATTTAAACTTTTTTGAAAGTTTTGAAATGCTTCTGAAGGAGTAGGAATAGGTTAAGGCTACAAAATAGTCTGAAACTTACTCCTCAGTGTTGCTTTAATAGAATGTTTTCTCTTGTTTCAATGCCTGTATTAACTTCAACAATATTTTTAGGCGAATTACAAGTGGGCTTGGATGAAGTGCAAGAGCTAATGGTGGTGGCAGATATGCTGCAAATGGGAGACGTCATTGATGGATGCACCCAACTCATGCACGATGAAATTGATCCTGCCAATGCCTTGGGCATTTTCAGGTGGGTAAATTATGATCAATTGATCCAAAAAAAAATCATTCTTAGTTCAAGGTATTTTAATGATCATATTCCATGTGTTACAATGTGCACTTTATTATGTTGTGTGGTGCTTATTTTTGTAATGTGCACTCAGTTGTTGTGGCCGCTAAAATACTTTGAGCCAGTGTCCTTCATTTTGTTAGTTGTCCCATCATGCCCATCTATCCCAGAGCTTGTCGGGTCCAACTTTTCTGGTACATCTTCCCACCTTAATGTGGGAAATATTAATATTATGAAATAAAAGTTACTCAGAAAAGACAATTTGATAAAAATTCTGCCAAAGCCAAGTTTGAGCATGAGATCCATTTTCCAACTATTCTCCAGTCGGCTGGGAAGAAGAATTCTTTTGATAGTTTTGTATATTTTCTACCCATGGTACATAAGTGAGCAGAAATGTTCCAAAGTTCTAACACTGCTTGGCTTAGCATACCTCTTATTTCAGTTCGTTGTGTGTTGCTTAAGAAAACAGCAATAGAAATTCATTACCAAAGTAATTAAGGCCATTCTCATTGACTGTTGGAAAGGAAATCATGTACTTTCTGATTGACACAATTTCTTCGTGTTTTGAGTATAGAGAGAGGAAAATATTTTTTGATTTTTAGCAGTTAAAAAATTAATAAAACCTCTTCTACTAATTTCCACTTGTTGCTAGTGAATAGGATAGTTCTGTATTTGTGTTTTGTAAAATATTTGCATGGATTACCTTTTTATTAACTATTTCCTATTGTCTCTCAGTGTTCCAGTTCATGCTGATACATTTAGTTGTACATATAGTTTTTATTTATTTAGTTGGTGATATCTAGCATTGCTTGATGGAAATGATTCATCATAAAAGATAAACAAAACTTTGTTTTTCAATAATTTGACTTTTGTACTGCCTAGGTTTCGACTATTTAGCCTGAAAGGCCTGTTGAGGTTAAGCCTGTTTTGACAAGTTTTGTTCATATTTTATATTTATTTATTAAAATATAGCAGTTAAATATTAATTAATGTGTAGCATGGTAGTATTGAGTAGAGAGTGGCCTCTGACTGGAAGACCTCCATTCTAATATGGGTTGATGCCTATGGACACACCCAGCATCACCCAAGATGTGATTTTTCGGGCACCAGTTCTTCCTGAGAAACTTCTGGCAGCAAAGGAAAGGAACTGGCCCCCCTACTCTGATGTGTGCATTTCATGCACTCTATGGCAGTGTGTGAGTTGTGCTCTACCTTCACCTATCAAACCAACCTTCAGGTTGGTTAGTATGGTTGGTATGAATTAATAGGAATATAGTCAGAAATTATATCTTGAAAGAGAATTAGCCTTTACCATACATATATCTTATCCTTATTTAATGGTAATTTTATCCAATAATGGTCTAATGGAATATTTAAATGTTGTGAACCAAACCTCTTCTATACTGAGGAGTAATCTCTCTTATTTTTTCTATCTTATTCATCAGGCCCTATGGCACACATTACTGTGCTGACTCAAAATAATTTAAATACTAAAGAAAATGAAATGGACATGCTATTTTTTCTCTCATTACCACAAGTTAGAATATCATACAATGCATGCAGGGTCACGGGTAATGAAAATATCTAAGCAATCACCTTTTTTGCTGAAGTGTTAAATCAGCACACTTATTATTTGCACTGATAAGAAAATAACTTAGCTCACATGGTTACAAGAGAAATATTCAGTCTCCCTCTTGATCTTCTGTTGTCGGTGATAGTTCTTTTGTACAAAATACAGCAAAAAACTGATGAACCAAAAAATTAGCCATTTGTAAAAATTAATTTCACAAGACTGAGTATTAGTTAAGTATGTGAAATAATAATATTGTTTGGCATGTTTTCAATCCCTCTAATTAACAATTATATTTCTATGGCTGAAATTGCTTCAAGTCCAAATGAAAGTGTTCATCGATATAAAAAAAGTAATTGAGAAGCTTTGAGTATGGAATCAGATTAATCAATTGCAGTTATCATTTATATTAATTTTTTTTCATTATTTGCTTGTCCATGGAAGTAACCATGAATGAGAAAAAGAGCATGTAAGTGTGAGGAAGAAAAAGTGTAATTATGTACAAGAGAAATGGTATTGATGCTGAATAATTTAAGTTAACATAATTAAGATTTTCCCACAAAGTATCACATGTTCTTTTTTTTGTTTTATTTGCATAGAGAATTATTTTTAAAAATTCTTTTTTTTCGGGAAAATATCATGGTATCAAGTGAGAATATGATTTATTAAAATTAATAGTTGATGTGATTATAAAAGAATGATGAAATTTCATGGCTCAGTTATGTGGGAGCCAAATGTTCACTTGATAGGAGGAGGTTTGTGATGAAAAGAGTTTCATTCGGTGGAGGCTTTCAGTGTTCACATCACTCAAGAGTGACATTATTTCATACATAGGTTTGCTGAAGCACACAATTGCACAGCCATGTCCAAGATGTCTGAATGCTTTGTGAAGCAGAACTTTGTGGAGGTTGTAAAGGGTGAGGAATTCTTGGATCTACCTCTCAACATACTCACTTTCTTCCTTTCGTCAGAGGGACTTGAAGTGGACAGTGAGATGCAGGTAACAATTTGAAATCAAATCAAGATGTGACGACTGAATCCTCTGGTCCAACGAAAGCCTTCTTTTGCTAAGGCATCTCATAACATATTCCATGTATGAGTGGTGAAATAATAAAAAGAATGATCGGTGAAATACCTGGTGGGACAGTATGTTCTTTGTCGAGCATCCATTCCCACCAATGGTCCACTGCATTCCGTTGATTGTGAAGCTATTTTTATTAGTGCGTATCGCAAAACCCCTTTTCACTCGACGTCTTCTTCCTTCAGGTGTTTGAAAGTGCTGTCCGGTGGCTCTTCCATGATCCACCTCACCGGAGGGAGCACGTATTTGAGGTTTTGCGTCATGTCCGGCTGGGACTCTTGCACCCCGATCTTATGTCCCTAAGAGCTTCGTCCACCCTTGGTGGGGATCCACCCCTTGGCGTTGCCCTGGCGTCAATCCGTATGGAAGTTGAAGAGAGAGCCAGGAGACAGGTTAGTCGATCACCTCTTGATTTACATTGCTCCCTAGGAGCAATTTTTTTTTCTTTTTATATTTTATTTATAAAATTTACATTACTGTTCCATCATGTGAACAGCTGTTGATGGGGAAAAAAAATATATTAGTATTTTTATTCAAGTAGAGATTTTTATAATTTAGCAAGCATGTAAACCAGGCTCAATCATTGTGATGCGGACTATCTAAACCAAACTTAATTCTTTCATTTTCAATCAAATTGTTCTCAAGATTTATGGCACAAAAAATATTTTTTTTAAAGCCTTCATCAATATCTATTTAAAATTTATTAAGTAATATTGGCAAAATGCCTAATTTCCTTTCCCAGATCTACAATTATTGTTGTAAATTCTATGAACACCAGAAATGTTAGTACTATTAGCGTACTCCTTTGCAATTTATGGCATCATTTTCAAGAACATGGTTTTAATAGCAGTGGTGGGAAATACTGTGATTCAGTGAAGGTTTCATCATCATTAGCATGTGAAGCATTATGTGACAGCACCCTAACTCCTTAGTCCCAAGTAACACAATGTGATGATCTGTGAAAAATGTATCCTCTTAAAACATTGTTTAGTTTTTTAATGGTCTCTTGAAAAATTGGTGAAAAGAGCCATTATTAATCTCAGACACAAATGCAGTCATGTACTCATCATTGATTGGAAAATCTATCAAAAGTCTATACTGTGTGGTCTCTCTTTTAAAGCACGTCACTGGGCACGAAGATGTCCCACGTTTAGGTGCCAAGAAGCGCATAGTTGTGCTTGGTGGGTGCCGAAGGGAGCCTGTGCCATCCCCTTACCGGTCTGGAGGACGGTCCTCATATTCATCATCATCCCATCCCGGGGAAGTGCTCTGTGCTGCCGTAGAAGTATTTGATGTGTTCCACAAGGAGTGGTACGGCCAAGGAAGTAAGTGGTTTTAATTTCCAAGGGATAATCAGAAATATACAATAGTAATTTTGTGCCGCCTTTGTGATCTCATTGGTAGGAACCACAAACTTGGTCCTCTCTCAAAATTATGTAAAATATGTTTGGGAAAAAGTATTTTGACACATTTTTCTTTGAATTCCAAGCAGACAACCATGGACACCACCTTTTCAAAATTATGTAGGCTCGAGTTTGAGCACTGATATTTGCATTAATAGTATTAACATAGTGGTTCCAAGTAAATTACTATTATAGAGAATATAATAGTGGAACTTGTATTCGGGCAAACAGGGTAATGACGTAATAATCAATTGATTTCAATTACTAAACATAATTTAATAAACATGATTTGATTTAACATACTTTGTACATTCTTGAGTCTGATACTTAGTTGCTGAAGTACTTAGTACTGGTATGAAATATAAAAATTGGATGGTAGTATTGGGGTTTTATTAAATCTAATATGCCTTTCAACCACATCCTATTTGATGTGGTTAATAGTATTGATAAATCTTTATCTGCATTACTTATTGCGTGTTAATGATATAAAAAACTCATTGCCACTCAATTGCCGTTGGAATTATCTGAAAGATATACACGCACATGTGTGTGTGTCTACATTTTGCGTCTCATTTTAGTATTATCGTTTTTAATACCGTTGGTATCATTTTCAGATTCGCCAAATTCACAGTCTGCTGAAGCAGACACTCGAGGTCCGCCTCCACTTCTTCACCCTCGAATTCTCCCCGGTGTGGCTGCCATGGGGGGGATCATTTACGTCGTCGGGGGAGAGCTTGAAAGCCAAATTTTGGCAAATGTGGAGGCACTGGATGCCAGGGCTTGCTTCCTGAGCAAAAGTCAGTCTATACCACTGCAACGATCATTTTCTTCTTGTCTCTCCATTGTGTATTCTTATAAGGACCTTTGTTATCTGTAACTCTCCTTTAGGTAAATTTACAAGTTTTAGGCTAACAGCTGCAATGAAACTCTTTTTGCTTTAATATACCCGTTACCTACAATCTCATGACATAAATATATGAGGCCTTTCTAGAAAGGATCCAACATAAAATTTCCACGTGGAAAGTCATGATGGTAAGGTGGTGCCACTGTCCATAGTAGAAATGTCCCTTCATGTGCATGCCTGAATTTTTGAACCATCACCATGTGCATCAGTCACAGTTTGGTAGCGATTGTTTGAGGTGCTGTACAAAGTGTTTGTTGGATTTCCAGTTTGCTCAAGGCGAAAGAATGTGTATAGAGCAGAGATGCTGCATCATGTGTTGTGTTGTCAGAAGCTTGGTTATTTCCAAGCTGAAGCAATTTGTATGATTTGGCATGTGTTTGATGATGATGCCATGGTGGAAACCCAAATAAAGGAGTGATTCAACCAATTCAAAAAGGGCCGAAAATCTGTGGAGGGTGAACAGTGTTCTGGAAAGCCAAAAGCAGATCACAGTGTAGCTATCATCAAGAAGGTATGGAATTTGATAATGGAAGATTGTCGTTTGGCAGCATGGGAAATCGCTGACATGGTTGGGATTAGCAAAGATCCCACATGCAATTTTACAGGAGAAATTGGACATGTACTTGTGAGTGCCTGTGAAATTTATGCCTAAGCTGTTGATGTAGGTACAGAAACATCTCCACCTTGACGTAGCACAGGATATGTTGGACACTCCCAACACCGATCCTCAAGTTTCCTAACACCATGATAACTGAATATGAGTCATGAGTGTGACCCCTGAAAGCTCCCGATTTGAGAGTAGAGAGGAGATAGTTCAGAACATGTTTGCAGACTTTATTCCATTCCAAAAGACAACTTCCAGAAGTGTTTCCAGCAGTGGAAGGATCAGTGGGCTAAGTGTGCGGAGGTGCAAAGGGACCTACTTATTTTTTAAGGGGACTATGGTCTCATCCCCATCAGGTACGCAAAATGCTTTTCCTGGCTGAAGGTCAGATTATTTGTAGACAGACCTCGTAAGTGATATTTGAGAGTGATTATGGATTTCAATGAATTCTCCAACTCAAGGCAAGTTTTAATGAAATTCTCCAGATTTTTGTAAGAATGTGGTACAGTTCTCATTCCGGACAGCTGCGGTTCCTCTGTTTGACTCCAGATTCACCATAATATTTCCCTGTTAACATGGGGAAAGTTAACATGGGGAAAAGGAAGACTATTTGAATGGAACAATTTATTCAACTCCAAGGCTTGGTGCCTAGGCCAAAACAATTGGGTACAGGTCCTATGGGCCAGAACCTCGTTACCTGCACGTTGGGCAAGAATCCTTGATATTTCTTGGTACCTAGGTACCTACCAATACTGGTACCAACCCGTTTCACTCGTTCAACCACCGTTTCAGTATTTCAATCTAAAGATTGGTTAACTGCAGCCCTCTTCTCCTCCCTGTGTTATTCTTAACTCCCTCGAACGCCCGCTGATATAGGTCTTCCATCCAACACATCCCTCTTTACTTGGCTCACATGCATTCGTCCTTTAGCCTCCATAAGCCTTCCTCTTGGCCCTTTCTTTCTTATTTTCCCCTATATTGTGTCTAGTAAACCCATTTTGTCTCATCGTGTGCTCATCCATCTGTTTCTTCTTTTCCCCAAGGTACTCCATATCATCTTTTCCTCCTCTACTCTTTTGTATCCTTACTCTTTTCTAACCTTGCCTGTCCCCTTTTCCAATTGCTCCCATGTCTCCAATCCATAGAGTGCCCTAATCAAAATGAATACTATTGTGTAATGTTTACTTACTTGTGAACCCATGTTCTTCGAGCATAGGACAATATCCATTTTGGGTATCTTATGGAATTTTGTCAGTAAAAAAAATATACCATGGGAGATGCACCCCTGTGGAAAGGTAGAGTAAGTAAGGTAGGGTTTTTTTTAAATGCCTGTAGATAGCATCAGTTATTGGCTTTCAGCCTGTAAGTGAGGCGGTGGACTCAAGATTTTCGTTTTACACGAAATGCATAGCTTGAAAATCTGCATTGCGTCAAATCTTGCATGAAGCTTGGCGATACCCAAGTGGAAAGCATTTGGTAGATTTGGCAACTGATGCCATGGCACCACGCAGTGTAAGGAGTGGTGAACCCATTTCAAAAATGTCCACACTCTAGGAGAGTGACTCACACCATTTGCAGAGTGCCTCACATTGCGGCATGCCCTCAACTAGCTGAAATGATGGGGTCCTTGACCAAGTGTGGACTTTGGTCATTCTGAACTCTCTTGTCACCTTCCAAGCACTTGTGGATAAGGACTGGTTCAATGCATTCATTTTTGAGTGAGAATTTGGCCTTGCCTCAGAAAGTGTCTGTGGCATTCATGCCAAGACTGCTAATGATGGAACAGAAGGAAGTCCATTTGGAAGTCTGCAACATATCATTCCTCACATCCAATCTTGAAGTTTTTGGCCAAACACAGCACTCCTTGTGCTCTCTCCCTACATGGCTTCTTTTGATTTTAGACTGTTCTCATTGCTGTAAATCCTGCTTTAAAGGACCCAATTCTGGTCATAAGAAGCATGATGTAGAATGCAATGGCCCAGCTGTACTCGGATTTCCAAAGAGGAGTTTCAGAAATGCTTCGAACTGTGGGGCACTGGGAACTTCCTCTGGGATAAGGTTGTAAAGTTGTAAATTTACAAGGAGACTACTTTGAATGGAATTAGAGTTCCAGATGAATAATTGTGTTAATTCCAACAAAAGGTCAGATACATTTTGAAGAGACCTCATGGGTGCCTCTTCATGATAAATGCCTTCTTAGTGTGAGCTGATATCCACTTGATTTCATCAAGTTTCTATCATGTCATGTTATTCAACACCTGTTTGTATCTTCTCTCCTTATTTGCTTCTCCTCTTATGGAGTAATGCATAATTTGAATGACTCAATAATATCATGGAAAAAATTAAACTATAACCATAGACTCACAACTATAATGTGGTCGTATCTTAAATGGTAGTATAATTAAACTTTAGAATTAAATGCTCATTATTTGCATTCATTATTATATGAATAGCTACATTTTCTAACCCAAAGTTTGGTTGAAAATCGATGGTAGAGTTAACCAGCACCTATCCACTCTTTCTGTCTCATTCTTCTTCTATAATTATATTATTTCCCTGTCTCTCCTTTGATTTTCCAAAATATTTGGGTACTCAAAAAATTTTACAGCCTAAATGTAGTGAACATATTCAGAGGTATCTCAATCTTCAGTTAGTATCTCAGCACTTTACCCACTACTCTACTATTGTTTGGTAATAAAAATTCCTATAGTATTTTATATTGAAAAATAAAAAAAAGACTGCTCAATACCTCCATCCCATGTTAAACCTGAGAGACAAATGTATGAATTAGTATTCTTGACATTGTGCTCTCAGAATTTCAGAATATGTGCTAAAATATTCCAGATATTTTGTCTAGAGCTAGTAAAGTATTAGGATTTTATTTAGCATAAAATCATAGTATAAAGTCACTTACATTTTATGGCAGTGGTTATTTTGATAATTATATGCATTCGCCAAAAAATATACCTGTTGACCACTGTCTGTATTTTTTATAATAGGACTCTTCTACACATAGAATCTCCAAACTTTTATGGGAAGTCATGCCATTGCTTCGTCAGTGAGTTCTCCTGTAAAAGAAAAGGTTGGCCTCCTCATTTTTGACTAGGAGTATTTTCTATTGAGTTTAAAAAGTTTTTAATCCATTTAGCTTGCATTGTTAATCCTAAGCTATCTCATTGATTCATTTTCATCTTCATCCATTTTTTTCCTTCCCCTACATCATCTGGGAAATAAACAGAATACTGAGGAAAACTGCAGTTCTATGAAGAATCATTACGAACTATCAGAGAGCTCCACATTGTTATTGGATAGTCTAAAGTGGGAGTCACTGGAAACATGAAGACTATATGCACGTCTTAAACTGTTAGAGAGGTACATATCATTCAGGTTTAAAACTGGAAGAGAAGGAATCATTTTACCTCCACATTACATTGGTAAGGAGCATGGTAGTCCAGTGGGTAGAACAGTGAGCTACTAACTGGAGGGCCCAGGTTCCAGGTCATCCTGAGAAATCACAGATATTACAGGGAATGAGAAACTGGCCACCCTACCCTGAAGTGTGAATTTCACACGGCATTAGGCTTAGTACTTGGTGAACTCTACCCTAACCTACCAAACCGACCTTCTGGCTGATTACTGTGATTGATAACATTGGTAAACTAGACCATGACAATAAGTTGAGAGACATTGACTGCCGAATAGGTAGATTTAAGGAATCCTTTTTCACCCACACAGTTCATGAGTGCAACAGTAGTCGTGAATACAGTACTGGAAGTACATATGGCAGTTTGAGCATCCTGAATGTGGAAGGATGCTAAGTTCTGATGTCGGAAAAAATATATTTAATGGCTGGTGACCTAGCATCCCCTGCAGGAAACCCTTGTGGGGGTTTGTGGGATACTATCTAGATGTAGATCTGTTCCAGGTTTTATCAACTTGACGCAATAGTTTTAGATTGTTCCCATCAAACAGGGCACGGGAGCAACCACAAAGACTTATTCACAATGGTGGAATTTAAATGACTAGGAACTGTGTCAGAAAATTAATTTATGTGCAAACTTTTGGTATGGATGAGGTGATAGTATAATGTTGTTGGGAATACCTTAAAAAGACTGTCTTAAAGGATTTTTACCTTTCAGGTTCACGGGCGAAGGAGGTTGAGGAGGAGGGGGTTGGCGTGCGGGAAGGGGTGAGGCTGCCAGATGCAACTGAGGCTCCAGATGCAATGGGGGTGGAGGAGGATGAGGATGATGCGGAGGATGGGGAGGAGAAGAAGGGGAAGAGAGGCGAGGGTGGGGAGGAGGGCGGGGAGGGGGGCAGTGGGGAGGGAGGAGAGGGGGAGCCAGGGAGGTCTGGGAAGAGGAGGAGCGAGGAAGTGGACTCGGGTCTCAGATTCGGAACCAAGAGGGGTGAGTGGATGATGCCTGTGGGGCAGGGTTTTCGGAAAGTCACTTGAAATTTATCAGTACTTAGCTATTAAGGACTAATAGTGTTCTTCGTTCAGGGCAGAATTGTGAATATTAGATTAACTCTTCCATTTAACCCATGATCATTCCGTGAATGCACAAATCTAAGACAAAAATCCAATTATAAGATGACCTCTCATTTAGTCTAATCTCTGAAAGGGTAAATTTTGAAAAGCAATTTGGGAAAGTAAATTTTGAATGGCAATCGATAGTACTAAGTAAAAGAATAAATAAAACAGACACTTAATTCATTAAAATTTTTGTCTGTACATGTAGACAGAAAAACTATAATAATTTCACTAAATTTAAAAATTAATGTTCGCAATTTTTTACTAGATTGGAAAACTATAGAAAGATAAATTTGTATTTTAAAAGTTATTAAAGAAAATGCCTTTACTTGACGGGTTCAAATGTATGCTCAACATTAATTAATGAAGATGTAAAATGATTATTCAAAATTTTAAAAAACTTCAATCTCTCCAATTAGGACTGGACTAGATTCACGAAAATATCATTCAAATACACTTTCACCATTGCCTTTCACTTTTTTTTGCTTTTCACTACCCTCCTAAGGAGATGTCTGGGTTTTTGTTGCCTGAGTGTTTGCCATGGGTATTTGACATCCTGGGATTTAGAAGGCAAGAGTTTTCTACTCCCTGGTTTTTGACAGCCCAGGTTTTGGACAATCAGAAATTTGACAGCTATCATAAACTCAGGCAATCCATAGATGGCTGACTGGTTGCCATGACTTGGCCACTCAGTTCACAGTTGCCCTCATAAGAAACTTTTGAAAGGAAAAATAAAAATTCTGTGTAAAAGCTTTTTCATGCTTAATATTCTTAATGAAAGCATAACTTGTAACCTCTAGTACAACTTAGTTCATTATTGTCTCAAATTTCAATATATTTCACCTAATAGTTCGAAAGTTATTATTATATGCCGACTATCACAAAACTTGGCCACAAAGTCTTCTTTTGCTTCTCTTTTTAACTTCCTCTATAATTTAAAGTTCTTCATTTTAAGCTTTCAAAAAATATAATTTATTATGTAAAAAACAAGCTTCAATTTGGTATTTTTATTTCTTCTTTCCCACTTATGTAGTGCAAATTATCACGCTTGAGATTCATGTCTTTTTGATTTGTCCAAATATTTTTGCTTATGATTGTAAGACAATCCCCTTATTTTTGGGATTGCCTGTAAGGAAAAAAAGCATCATCTTAGATTCATGCAAATATAGTATTCACAGTTTAGAAATGGGAAATCAATAACGAAACATAATCAGACACCATGCCCTCCAGGTGATAGAGGAAATGCCACAGGCCCTAATTCTCTTACTACTGGTGTCAGTCACAACTAGCAGGAAAGCCAGTATAAGTAAACCAAAGCTAATTTGACTAGAAGGACTCGACTTGATATACTTCAATATCAGATCAA
>LYUA01000604.1:412577-428797 GCA_002093875.1 Calopteryx splendens | reverse complement strand
ATGAGTGATTACGAAGAATGAGATGATAAGTTAATGATGGTGATTGTTCTTGTAAGAACAGTTTTAAATTGTCAATATGGCGTCAGCACGTTAACCAGACTAGAAGAGCAGCACGAGTGGAACCAGCAGTAACACGAGTAGGAGTGTTTTGAATATGTATTCAATACATGCTTCATAATACATATTAAGGCGAGTGTATCTAATACATATTCAATACATGCTTCAATACCGAATACAGGATGAATGCATTCAAACATCACCAATACATTTAAAATACATATTGAATACAAAGTGTGCTGTGTGGGATTTCTATATGCAAATGCACACCAGAATGTATTGGTGATAATTCACCAGAATAATTGGTGATAGTTTTCCCTGTCAACTTGAACTCAGTAGCCATGGATCATCAGTTTGCTGCAAACATTATTTTCCAAAGGATATGCATATAATTAGGATTTTTTCACATTTCACTAATCACGTGATTGTAAAATATTTAACTAATTAGTGAGAATTCATTGCATAATGAAATTACCAGACTCATTGCGTCTACAACTCGAAAAATTTCAAATTCTACTCAGAACAAATCTACAAATATTCATCACACTCTCTACCACCCTTCCACGCTTTTAGTGGCTCCTTGGAATCAGATTATATTTGTACAAGAACATGTGAAAGCATAAATGGTACTGTGGAAAAACCATTTTTCATCACCAAAATAAAGGAAGTGTGCAAAAGTAAAAATGATAAAATTTGCTTTTAAAAAAGCGGCGATTTCCGCTTTTAATAATATACTTCTTCTCAATTCATCAAATAAACAGAACAACAGCCAATCAAAATTCAATTAAATATTATTTTTAAGTTATGTACTTCGATGACTCTTACTCATTGTCATACTGAGTTATCGAATATCGAACCTATTGACCAGGCCTTTGGACAGGTAATTCAAAGATAATGAAATCAAGGTGAACTCATAGATGAAGGTACTCTGATTAATAAATAGGGAGATCATTAGAAACGAAATTACTATAGGTACAATGGCTTTCATAAAAAACATAAAAAATATTCCCCGTATTTATATATGCTCTCTTATCAATTAAAAGTTTCTAATTAAGTTAGATAATGTGTGCATAAACATTTTGAGCCTCATAGAAGAAATAAATGAACAAGTAATCGATTTTCAATTTTCAAAATGCGCGCTTTTGCGGTGCGCAATGGAACAGCAGTTTTATTTACGTCTCTTTATACGATTAATTGGAAAAGGAATATTAATGCATGGCAAATATTTAGGTAGTTAACCTTTTCAATTTAAACGAAACAAATGGTGAAGCAAAATGTGCCTTGTGCTTATTTTCTTATTGATTTTTAATTGAAATGTCACTTATGACATATCGAGAATCAAAACAGATCAAAATGTCGGATTGTGATAAGTCGGGTACCTGACATTCGAACAACCGTGAGTGTTAAAAATGTGTTGATAAAAGGGTCGATAAACCACCGAACACATCTGTAATACATTAAGCGGTGTTTATGGACGCTCATTCGTAGAAAGGGCTTGTAATAGCAATGGCTTCGCGCAGTGAAGTTTGGCATTATTTCAATAAATTGGGTTTCCATGAGGCACAGTGCAAAATCTGTAAGGCAATATTACAAAAGAAAGGGAGCACGTCGGCTCTTTGGGGTCACTTGAGAGCTCGGCATGTTTCGGTAAAAACAGCGAGCGAACTGTCTGAAGCTGACAAATATTCTAACTCGAACATCCGCGACAGGTAAGAAGTGACAGCCTAAACTGCAATGAACGAATAATTATTCCTTTGCCATAATTAGGGTTTTTATCTTCTTCAACCAGAAATTAAGGGCATATCAATGTTATTGGGTAAAAAAAGAACGTATATTTACCATTAAAAAAATCATATTTACAGTTTAGCTCCATCTATGCTGTCTTGCGAAATAATTTCTTTAGATTGATCTGGGTTGCCTCTAGAGTATGTGTAAAAATCAGTGTATGGTATGAATGAAATGGTAGTTCAAAAACAGAATTCCTTTTAAAGACAAAATTAAACCTATTCCTTTTGTCAACTGGCTTTACATTATAGAACGCTCTATCTAAATTTGATATGCAAGGTAGCATTGCAAAGAAAAGCTGCATTTTTCTATCATTTTTATTGGCATCCAGTATTTTAAAAAAGATTTGGCCCATCTCTCACGAGCAAGCATGTTTTTAATGCCTTCATAATTCATTTCTGCAGTTGAATTACTTTCAATTTATTTATGTGTATGGAATACACACATAAATAACTGCATAAGCCAAAGATAAATCTCACAATCAACCACAATTGGGATTTTTTCTTGGGACAGAGAAAACCTTTTAAGCTGGAAACATGCATGAGTCTTTAAGGCCTAGAAATAATGGTGGTCACCTTGTCTTGCTGTGAGAAAGAAGCTGTTTAATTTCAACAAAATCAGTGTTCCTTAAGCTCCTCAGTTTAGGCATCAAATACTTGAATATACTGGTAGATTTTAATAACTGTTATCTACATTAACTTATTAAGTATGCTATTGCTCCTTGTGAATGCAATAAAGTTTTCATACAAGTCATCTTTTCAAGTTTCTTTAATGTTAGTAGAAATTAAATATGTTATTTCATTAGGTATCTTCTGTAATTTAATTTGTTTGGTATGTAACACCTCCTTTCACATCAATGCACGTTTTAGTTACTGGAAGCACTTTTTCATTACCGTGATTACTTTTATCGCTTCATACTGTGGGGCCTCAATGGATAAACGCGTATGAAGTATTTAAAAGTAAGTTTTAAAAGAAATATTAAGGAAGTGGTTTTCAAGTACAGAATTCACTATGGCTTTTGTCTTGGTTCTCAGGACAATCTTTTTTGCTACTATTTTGGAATAAAAAATGAATTTTTTCAATGCGACAAATGTTCAATCCATTGATTAGTAACCGCCATATTTTGGTGTACTGACAGCTTTTTCAAAATAATCTTTAAACTTTTCCAAATAGATCTCAGCCCATAGTGCTATCTCGCACTCATCATTTTATACTTGATGCTTTAAATCATCATTAAATTTTTAATATACATCTTAATTTTCCATCTTAAATAGTAACAGCCAATTTTCATTGTTTTGTAGAGCATAAAAATGTATTAAGCATCAAAGAAGGTACTTTTCTGTAGTACCACTCAAACCTGGGGACCTATTAGGGCTCAAATCCTGGTATCTTAGTATGAAAATATCATTGGACAAATTTTTATCGAAAAATTTAGACGAATAATGGTAAAAGAGGTTGGATGGTTATCCAACCAATTTCCAATTTACCTACTGTAAATTCTTTAAAGTATAATATTCCTAAACAACCAGTATATCCCAGAAAATTCTGTAATGTTGCTATAAATGCCACACTGAGGATTGGCATTGAACCATGTAATAATTGGCATCAACAAAGGTATGCAAATTTTAGCCTCTCAGGTGAGATTTCTGTTTACAGAAAGGCAAACATTGCCTAATTAAAAAAACAATGGTTGGTAATTAGGATGAGGTTGCTAATGATGAATTTTCAAACCAAGTGATATAGGAATAGGCAGTAGAAGTAGACTTTAATAATATTAGCTGCCAAAAACAAAGGGGGTCCAATTCATTGTCGGGTAAGCTGACACACTGGACAGTGAGAATAGACAATAAGAACTGAGAATAGGCACCAAAAGAATAAGAAATTGAGATTTTTTTAAAAATAAGATGATATATATTATTCTTCATTGCTTATTTGTTTGGTTTAACTTCTCAATTCATAAAATCTATTTATCTAATTGTCATATGATCTAAAACTGTTATCCAGCAACAGACAATATAGAGAAATGTCCCTAAACGTGCTGTTAATGAATAGGGCTTTAAAAATTTGATGGGGACTGGTCATATAATTATACTTTACGGTAATATGCTCTTTCATTTTAATGAGCATGTGTGTGACTCATTATTAGTTTTAAAAATATAATATTGTTTACAATGTTGCATATTATGTAGACTTTACGCCACTAAATTTTTATATTTTCATGTATACACTAGTATACATGGTTTTTAAATGGCATGCAATATACTTGGCCTATACGTATAGGTACTTGGTTTTTACATGGCATGCAATATTGTACAGTCAGTATTTCTCGTGTATTCCTATATTTTGTCCCACCCTCTGTCATGATAAATTGCCGATGAAACGTTACTAGGGAGCCACTGACCGCAGATGGTGCCAGTACAGAGACTTCTGAGGCAAAAATTGAAGATGAAGGCTGTCTGGAAGATAAGGCGTGGGCAATGCCAGTAGACTTTGAATCAACAGAAGATCCAAGTCAAGAATCGTTACCTGAAAAATGTCAACCAAAGTCAATATGTGATCTTCAGCCTATTAAAATTTCAGGTAAATTAAAATTTAAGGTTTATGCATGCATTTGAAAATACCTCTTGGCCCTTCTGATACTTTTTTGCCAAGTCCTCATAGTTTATTTTTATGTATTTTTAAAACGAGTCCCTTTGATTTTCATTCTTGTATTGGCAAATTTTCCTGTACGTCCTGGGATAAATCAATGGAATTCACCAAAGTCCAGTCTTCTCTTTTATTAACGCCTAATTATTTGAACTGACAAAAGAACTAAAAGAAAATTCAGCGACATCAGATACCTTGTCCATCTGTAATCAGTCTCATTTTATTCATTAGCCTCTTGGCATGCATTTAACCCTTTAACTGCAGAGACAAGTTTTTAAAACTACAGCTGTGTGTGGGAAAAATGTGAGGGGAATATTTTCCTTCCCAGAACAAGCTATGGATTTGCAGGTAGTGGACCCATATAATCCGGGGTGTCTCTTAACTTCCCCTTCCTGAGAAGGATAAGAAAGTTGAGGGAACATTAGCACTTGTGAGCAACACCTATCCCTGAGAAATGAACTGATTACTCAGAACAAATTTCATGGTCCATACAACATAGCAAGCTCTCAAGGAGGGAGAAGGATACAGCAGGTATCGCTCCCTACTGTGAAGTTTGGGCCGGCATGGACCCTCCGAGAGGGCCTCATGGGGTGGATGACCATGGCGATGGTAAAACCTATAAGAACGGTTTCCCCGCACCCATCCTAACATAAGTAGATATACGTTTCTCTCAGCCAAAGGGTTAAATGATGGCACTAATAATTAATCGACAGACACCATTAAAGTTATGAATATTAAATTACTAGTCCAAATAGAATAATGTCTAAAGTAATGTTTATAGTGACTCCTCAACTCTGGAGTTATCACTGTTTATGAACTTTTTTATAACTTTAATTTATCTTGTTTCTAAATGTCATCAGTGTGCTCAAATTTTATTACAGCACTTAGTACCTATTCTCAAATGAACAGTTCTGAGGTGTCTGTTGGGACTGCCACTTAGATACCAAAGAAACCCAGGAATATTATCCTTAGAAGTAATCATTAAAACAGTTAACAGTGGCTATTCTTAGTCTCATTTCCCATGAAAAATGCTGGAAAGTGAAATATGACTATATAAATTCATAAGACACACTAAATAAGAGGTAAATTTGAAGAATCCTAAAGTTACTAATTCCTGGAATCTCATTTCTGGAAGGATTTCTTATGCACCACTATGGTATTTGTATCAAATGCAGATGGAATATTTGCTTCATTTTTGAGATATTTTTCCAATTGTCATTTGTTTGCCTGAAAAAGAATTGAAAGTTCATGCTATTATTGACTTAAAACTCGCATTGTATAAATGTCTAATTTGCTCATAAAGTCCTCATCTCTTTATTTTGTTTATAAACCCATGCTAATTTGGATTATTACACAGTCATTTTAATTACTAATTCCAATACAAAAGCATTATAAAATGGTTTCTGACTGTGTCAAATTAAAAAAAAACATTTATTATTCATTTCATGTAAAATTTTATTTGTTAATTAGCTATACATAACTCAAGTATTGTAACTAAAATCAGCAGCACCCATATCCATCCAGGCACCCTCTTGTTATATATTAATGGCAATCTACCAGTTACGATAGGTTTCTGATGGGTGGCAGAAAGTATGTGGAAAGAATGACACCATCTAAAGGTTGTACAAATATGATGAATTTCCCAGAGTTTGTATTTGTCACAGTTATATACTTTACTCCGTTATTATCCTGAACCATATAAGTGCATTTAAAAACAACTCAACAACACTTTAATTTTGGGAAGTTCATACCAAACCCTTTTCGGACAGAAAATTACAATTTCAGTAGTTTTACTTCTAAATTTGTATTTAGAGAAATGCCCCACTTCACCTCATGTACAGTATGGTGCTGCCATAAATAAACTGGAAAGTTAAATAAATGGCTGATAAATTATTTAACTGATCATCAGTTGTTGATATTCTGTCAATTTCTCATATGCTAATATTCAGGGTGGTCAGCAAAATACAATCACATACTTCCCTACCCTTTTCAAGCGTCAAAAAAATTCATCCTTGTCAAAACAGCCACCAAATACTGGCCAATATTATTGCTTTTACCAGGTCCACTTTGCATGATGAATCACAATAATAGAAAAATCCTGATTCTACTTAAATGATGGAATTCAAGGTTTTTGAATCCAGATGCTCTTTTGAGCATACCTTAAAGAGTTTTATTCAAACTCAGAGCAATCTTTACGCTCCCTAACATTGTGATTCATTTTTTTTTTCAATTTAACAAAACCTAGGAACTGTGGTATAATTCAATGTTAAACTTAAACAAAAAGTTGAAATAAATGTTTGTGGACAAATGTGCCTGTGCAGGAAGAAGAGTTGGAAACTGGGAGTAATCAGTAGTTTTGATTGATCAATTGAGTTTGATTGCAGATTACAGTTAAGTCCCCGACTTACACGGTTATTTCATTCCAAAAATTTCCCTGCAAGTTGAAAACCGGGTATGTCGAAAATTTCTCGAGTGTCAAAACAACAACAAAAGTACTTCTGTTTTCTACGTGTTCATATATACGGTATATAATGCATGATCTTACGGTAGATAACTGGTCTATAAGTTGGTTGACTTATACGAACTGATGCCCGGCATTTTTATTTTCCTACGCATTTCAACAGGTGGTCATATTTTTGTCCTCCCGTGTACCTGCGGAATCGTGTAAGTCGGGGACTTACTGTACCTCCAAAGTAACAACTACACAAATGTAACTAATTATTTTGGAGTATATTATTGTTCAAATTAAAATTTGAAACAATCTGACAAATACAGGTTACTAAATGAAACTTAATAATTACTGATATTTGGATTCCATGTAATGGATTACTCTCCATGACAGGGGATCCATGACAGGGGATAAGGGGAGATTAGGATTTCACCTCTTGCAGGTCACCATGTAGTATTTCCAAATGGACCACATCTTTTGCAATTGTTTGCTTTCAGAATTAAGAATACTAAGCAATATTAACACGTTTAACCTGGCGTGGGTCACATTTGGTATTCCTACTGGGTGGCATGACCCACTGGTGGGTCACAACGTCCCTAGTTTCTTATGTGAAATTTTCTGGGAGCTGTTGGTTTGTGATAAAAAAATGACATCAACTGCTAGATAAAAATAAGAATTTTAATTGTTACACCACCACCCGATAAAAAAAAATATTTTTTGCTCCTATGTCATCTCTAAAGCTTGTATTAGAATTTATATATTATTTATACTACCATGATGTGATGCCAATCCGGAAAAAAGAATTTTTTTGGGTCTTGTAAACCTTTAATTGGGCTGGAATTTTGAGAACCAACCTAGAATTAAAAATTTTCATATCCTTTTCTAGGCACAGAAGTAATTTTTAATATTTTTTTTATCCGAAGAATGGATTGATAACCTTCCATGACTGGCTTAATAAATGCTTAAAAGTAAGCAATAATCGATAACCAATGAGTATATATGTGGTGAATATACAGAGGGACCAGTGCAAGTGACTACTCCTCTGAGCTACTACTCCAAAGCAGCTTGAAAAAATATCCCAGCTTTCTCATTTGTGTACCCTCCCAAACCTGGTTCACTGACCAAAAAATGTTGCAGTACTCCACCCTAAAATTTTCTGGACCCCCACTTTCGTCTCTACTTTTTGTCTATGGTCTCCTTTTGGTCTGCCCAAATCACTATAATTTTTCTCCGAAGACATTTTAACCCTCATGCAACCTCACACTTATATATAATAGCATATTATTTCGTTTCCATTAAAAAATGTAAATTAAAGAGTAACTCGTCAGTAGTAATGAATATGATGTGAGAATTCTTACATCTTTCTGGAACTCATGCCCTAAATATGATTGAATAGATTGAGGACTTTATGTCACTAGGGCATGATTGCAATTCATCAGCTCCTCCTTATTGCTTTTAAAAATATTAATTACAAATTTTATTAAAATATTTTATTAAAATATTTTATTTCTTTGTAGGTAAATCTGTTGTAGCTCTTGAATTATGTTTTCATAGTGGTTTTTAGGTCGAGTGATACTATAATAATGTTGTTTGCACAGTGTGGTTTAACTTAAAACATCAAAAATGACATTTTGATGGATATGCCCTTCCGACATAAAAGACATGATGTGACTCATTGAATTTAATGTATGTAGTAATTAAGAGAGGCAAATGATCATGCAATACAGGAGAGTTTAAATGATTAACGATTAATTATCTTTATAGGTGTAACTTCGTCATCATATGATGTGCAGAATTACCTTATCAAAAGGCTAAACGAGGCTGAAGCAGAAAGAAAATACATCTCAATTGATGAAGATGAAAACTTCTGTCGAATCATAGGATCAACAATGAAGAGACTAACTCCAAAAAAAAGTGCAGAGGTGAAAATTAAAATTATGCAATTGCTCTTTGAAGCCCAATTTGGAGAAAGTAATGATAAGAGTGGTGGAATTTATCCACATTAGTTTGTGCAACAAGAAATGTAAAATGTTTTTACTTTTTTTAAATGTCTATGAAAGAGAAATTATTTATCAGAAGTGCAAATTTGTACTTAAGCTAGGATGTGAAAAAGTGTGTTAATCTGTATATGTACCTAAATATGTATCAAAATCGAGTCGTCTTGCAAAGTAAGCCATAGTTTTTCCCAATATAGAATAGGGTGTTTTAATAATTTATTATATTTTTTAGTTATATTTGGATATGTTTATCCTATGAATTATAAATGCTATTTAATCGAACATGCTATTTCATTCATACCCTTTGGTTTTCCTCCCTGAAAAATCCTATGAAACTTTTTTTTTTAAGTTTTACAATAAAAATGTTTTCAATTACAATCATACTGAATCTAAGAGCTGATATTAGCACCTATAATCAAGAGAAAAAGAGGTTCCAAAAAAAAATGAGGCACCCCCTACTGGTAATTTGAAAAGTGTATTCAGAGTTTGGCAGTTGAAAGCAAGTCTGATGCCTTGAGTGGAAGAGTATGCAAGTTATTTCACTCAAGATAACTTCCTTCTACATTTATATACTTCATGCAAATAGAAAAAATAACAGTGGCCAAAGGCCATGTAATATATGCTGCTCAGGCAACAGCTCTTTGGATATTCTCCACTTTATCCATGAAACACCCTTTCTTGAGCTTAAGGAGCAAAGAAGTCATGCAATAGCTAAGACTTGTGAATATGTATGATGGTTTCAGGAGTATGCAGACTTCTTTGCGACCCAAAAACTGAGGAATAGTAAGAGATTTGTGACTGAGTATAATACCTTGAACAAGAAATCAAGTACTGTTTTGAGGCCTTATCTGATAGATTCTTTGCATAGTGTTTTAAACATCCAAAAAATAAACTAAAGTAATCTTTTGTCAATATGGAACCAACTTTGTACAATTTACACACTATCATAATAAATGTTAAACATAATCTTGAATTTTGCGACTCTCTTGGCTTTGAAATAGTTTCCTGGCTTCCATTCCATACTTTATCATATATGCACAGTGCATCACAAGACACCACCAGGGCTTCTGTGGATGAACTGTGAAACTTGGCCTTGTTGAGCTCACTTTTCTTTAACCTTTAAAATATGGGTTTAAATCCAAGATGTAGCTTTCGGTGGCCAAGCATTGAAATGGCCAAGGTTCAATCTGAATGCTTCTCATCACTAAATGTTGGATAACTCAAAAACTATTAATGATAAAACATTGAACCAAAAAGCTTTTTTTTAAATATACAAGTTATTATTTTCTATTTTTAATGTCTAGCATTATATACTATGATATATTATCATATATGAGCTGAAAGAGAATATAAAAATTTTAGTTCAATCAAAAAGCCATGGCAATTATTTTAAACAAATTATCAAGAATTATTTAAAGTAAAACAATTTCCATACCATTTATTATAATAGTGTTCCTATAGTAGCATGCTAAATCCTTTTTGTGAGACACAGCCAGAAACGGGGATCAACACCCAAGACCAATATCACACTTTGAGCTGCAAAGGCTTGGGAGTGTTACAATCATTTTCGTCAAACAAATACGAGAATGCAATTTGCTTGCCTGACAGTGATCCAGCTGCTTTGCCTCTAATCTCAAGACGCTGTCACATGGGTTGGATCTTCCCCTCAGTGTAGCCTCTGTCCACCCCCCTACAAATTCTAAAAGATCGTGCACTCATGTCAGTAAAAATTGTCGGTGGGATAATTCTTTGCCCATTGGGATTTTAAAATAATAAAAATTGAGAATTGCCAAATCCATCAAATGGAAAAACACTTCCATGGTTATTGGAATAGCTATTTGCCATTCTGTCTTCCTTTTCTACAAAACCCATGTTATGGTTGTAGTCCTGAATGATAACTTTATTGCATTCCCATGTTCATCACAGAAATTACCATCTGCAGGTGGATTGTGCATATCTGTCAGTAAATCTATGTCTCCTTTGTGATTCCAAGTAATGGCTATCAAGTCGTCATGTAGGTGCAACATAAGTCACCTCTTTGTTTTCATTTCCTTTCAAGATTATTTGGCATTCCCTTTTGATTACATCTGTCACACAACAAAATATATTTTGTATCATTAGGTATTCGGCAGGTGAGATGAATAAATGTTACACATAAATTTTGTCCAACCCCTTCCACTCTCCTAGTCAGATGCTTCAGATTTGCACGAGTGGCAGACATCGTTGCCATGGCATTATTTTTGGTCATTTCCCAAGTAAACTACCATACCTTAAGTATATCCAAATCACAACAAAAGTTTTTCACAACAAATCTTTTGTTTTTTGTGTATCCATTGTCATTATCGCATAATCCATCCTGTTTCGAGGCTTTTGTTTGTTGCTATGAGCGATTATTAGATAATTCACCAGTTGTAAAGAGATCGCAAGGCAGGACCATAAGAATATGGAGAGTATCATTTAAGTTGGGAGTTAACAGGCCTATGTATAAAAGCAAGAAGAAGACTATATACTGTTTAAAAATGACCCTTCCTTTGAATAGAAATTATTTTATTGATTGCCATATTTTCAGGTTTATAAAATTTTGCATAGGAATAATTGAGTTTCTTAAGTATGCGTCTCAATTTCGACAGTCGGTCATAGTTCTAATTTTCATCAGGCAGATTGCAATTGTCTCTAAAGTGGAAAAAGCAGAGTATGCAAATAACGTATTGTGTGTTGGTTCACCTTTCTGAAAAATGGTGCATGACTTTGTCCAAGTGTGGACAAAGAATCAGTGTAGTGTAGATGAAAGAAGAGAAAGTCACATATTGATTGCAATACCTGTTAGTCTCCTCCACAACTAATTTAACAATTTGATGGAAGAACAGCAGGAATATGGTCCCAGGAGAAGAATTTCACTGCACATGAAGAGACTCTCTCCTCTTTGGAAGTCACTTGGTGTCCACGAGAAAGGCAAAGTCCTCTTCCCGGTTTGGCTGCAATGATTACACGTGGTCCATTTGCTGATGGGGGTACAAGAAAAGGGCCGCTTCTCTTCTGAGTCACTCTTTCTCGATCCCGATGAATTCCATTCCACCTCAGAATCATTCTCCAAAAACACCTCTATTTCTCACTCTGTGGGGTTTTGAGCCATTTCATGTATGGACAAAACAATATCCAAAGAAAAAATATTAACACTTTCAAAAAAGCACAGATTTGAAGGGAGTATATGGCATGAATACACTCTTTCATCAAACTGAATTGTGCTTCTCCTCTTCGAGCCTTTTGTAACCATCTATGTTTATAATATGGAAGAACAAGCTGACCACATGCTAAGGCTAGTGAGGCTTGAGAGTTTTTACATACGAGATAAGGAGTTGGGTTATACCTGATAACATGAGTCCAGTTTCGAATGAGATGACATATATCGCACGGCAAGCATGGTCCATCACTTTGACCTCCTAAGAGGGACTTTCAAAGTGTGTAAGAAAAATATATTCCTTCCTGATGCAATGAAAATGATTCTAAGCTGATTTAAATCAATTCTCAGTGGTTCCATTAGGAACTACACGGCTACTGGCAAAAACTTTGAATGGTCCCTTTAGGAACCACACAGACAATAAAGGTTAATTGGGGAGCACACTCTTTCTTAAACTTCAGTTGAGGCTATATCTCGGTGTTCAAACAGGTGGCATAAAAGTTGGCTTCTTTTGATTTTGCCTAAATTTTACTCTATGTCAAAAGCTATCAAAGAAGGTGAAGGGGGATAAATATGCTGCAATTACGTGTTTTCAAGAGATTTTGAAAAATCCAGTGGGTAAAAGGGGCTGATCAAAAGCCTTCATTTTCAAAATTAACAACACCTTGTTACATACAGGAGACTTAAAAGAAAGGGCAAATAAAAATGGCCAAAATCATTATTTACCCCAGTTAAGACTTCTTTCCACTCATCTAAGAATTGCTACATCAAGTTTTCGAGTAACTTGCTCTCAAAATACAAATCTTGTGATTGGAAAATTTATTTCATACAGAAAATTATGCAACAAAATATTATACACATACATATTCTTTGCGCAGTTCTCTTACTGTGTAGGCAAACTACATTAATTCCCTAAAAAAGTTATTTCAAGGACTTACTCCCTTTTACCAATTTCCTCCAGACTGCACTGTCCTTGTCCCTTCTCTTCATGAGAGACTGAAAATTCCTTCTCATGGAGTGGATATATCCAAAAAATTATTTATAGTAAAAAAAATGTTTCTTCGGCAGTTAGCTGTTATGATCATATAACGAAAATATCCTAAAGTTGATGCCTACTCTCTTAATAGTTTTTACGTAATTTTAAGAGATAGCACAGGCACTGCTGTTGGCTTGCCATGGCAAGATAGACCTTAAGAATCATGGTTAATCAATGGAAGTGATGTAATGACAAAGTACTGTCCCTTTAGCAAAAGGGTTGGGCACTTCAATGTTTCAAACCTGCATATATTCCAGAAACTAGGCAACAGATTGAAGAAAAGAAAAATAAAATCATTTTTGTTTTTTTAACAACTCTATAAGAAGATGTAGCGATAAAAAAGTTTAGAACAAACCCCATCACAGAGTCATTTGAGCATACTGGGGAGAATTTTAAGTGAGGTGATAACTGAAAGGAGAATGGAAATTAACCTTGAGCAAAATCTGGAGAAGGAAAAATAAGTTGTGTAATGTGTGCATTTTTATTATTCCTGCATTTTCTAACAAAATATCAAGACATGTAAAAGATCTCAAATTAACAGTGAATACACAGTTACAGATATTAAGGAACTTTTCCAATTCTGTCTTTGGGCACCATAAGCCTTGCAGTACCATCCATCACTACAGTTTCATCTGGAATCGAAACAATTCTGTATCTAACGTTAACTTCTCTCCTCTTGAAATTCATCACTTCAACCTCAACTGCAACCTGACTACCAACAAGGAGTGGTGCTGTAAATTTAAAAACCTGTGACACAACCACTGTTCCTGGACCAGGGAGTCTAGTTCCAATTACACCCGACACAATTCCATTCAACAGTGCTCCATGAACTAGGGGAGCTTTGCTGAATTGATCACTTTTATCTTTGCTGCTGCCACATTCCTCACTTGGGATGTTTGAATAACCAGCTTCAAAGTGTATAGGATTCCAGTCTCCTGTGGCCTGAGCAAAACCCTTGATCATATCTGGAGTTATTATCATTCTAACAACTGCTTTTTCTCCTACACAGAGTGATGGTACAGGTTTAGTCATGCATTTTCTGTGCCCAACTTCAAATAAAATTCTCCTCCTCATATACCAACTGCAACACCAACCAAAGGATTGTGAAAAATCTGATGTGTGGATGTGTGATTTGAGGCTATTGACATGGCAAGGGTCAGACAAACTGGACACATTAAGCTGATTACTCACACCATGAAACTTAAGCCACTTTGAGCAAAGCCATAACCTGCTTTTGAAAAGCATCCTGACTGTTTCAGTTTCAGTTGATCACTGAAATGAGATAGAGAGAAAATTTGATTATTAATCTGACTTTACTGGCTTTAGTGACATCATAAAAACAGTTATTCCTCATACCTGACATGCAGATACTTTTTCCATGCATATCCATATATGTATAAGGAAGTAATGACACAATGAAGATAATTGATCTAATACCATGATGTTGATAGGAATTCTTAATTTAAGAGTACAATGGATAGCGTCCATTAAAAGACACTGGTTTTCACAGCATGAGAAATTATCACTTTCAAAACTCTTTCTACCTCCAACAAATTTCCAATGCACCATAATTAATTTGCAGTTCTTCTAACATGTGATATTTGTATAAAATTTAACAACAATAATAAGGCTATGAAACATGATTCAATTGCTGTGGGAAAATAATAATGTTCAAACCATTATGATCAAAACAGTCCTTATCCTTCTGGGAGGCATGCTCTTGAGAGTGTTCATGCTTACACATAAAAAAGTGTTTGAATTTCAGTGCATAACATAACAGGTAGCTTTAAAAGCAAAGCACAATATTAAATTACCTAAATAAAAACCAATTTAAATTCAATAATATAACAAATACGTATGATATGATATGCCCTCATAATCTTGAGGAGGTGGAAACAGAAAGGAATAGAGAAGAAAAAAATTATTGAGTCATTGTCCACAGGATGGGCAAACAAGCAGGGCATAAAGGTATATAAATTGGTAACTACTACAGGGTTAGCAATAAAAAACAAATCAAGTTATTTTCAGCCCTAGCTATGACAAAATTAGTTACATATTAAAGGTGGCAACTAAGTATGTGCATGTAATTCAAAAACATGCTTGAAATGCTACCTGGAATTAATTATAAAGTTGTTGAAATATAACAAGAAAAATTAGTAAAATATGATCCAATTCGATGAAATTACAAATGAATTCTTAAATCAATAAAACTTTGGATTTGGCTTTGATCAAGGGGCATCCATGTTCTGCTAACAGCTGCACTGTCAAAAATTGCAACAAATTGCATTCATTCTCCCAATAGCTATGCTTATGTACGTACTTCAAAAACCTGATCTAAGAGATGATTGCTGAAGATCAAATAAACAGAAAGAAATTGAACTGAAGAAGTATCCAGATCTCTAGCAAAAGAGAAAAAGACCATTTGGAGCAATACATGGAAAAGAAGAGCCAGATGATTTGGACAAACCATGAGACAACGGATGTCAGGAACATAATCAAAGAGAAAATCCCACGGGAAAGAACAAGGAATACAGACCGAATAGTGAGGGATGTAAAAAGGCAGAACTACTGTGGAGTGAGCAAATTGACATGGGATAAGCAAGAATGGAGGGCTGTAATTCATTCTCAATCGTAAATATTCTACCAATCTTGGGATTAAAAGGCTGTGAAGATGATGATGTTTATATCCAACCAAATTTTACACTGAAATTTATTATACGCACAGTGAAAATCCTTGCATTAGAAATATAGGTATCATCTGGTAAAAATGAAATTATATGCATGAAGAAGAATTTTGTACATTTAGATACAATCCAGACTTCACCACCTTACTATTGTTAATCTACTCGTTAGGGTAGGTTTCTGATGGACACAAACTCAGCCCTATAATAAGCTTTTCTTATTTTCCACATACACACTGCCACACTTCATTCCATTGAACATGCCTAATTTCTTTCTCCCTCAACCATGCTATAGTTTTGTATGGCTTGGAAACTTGGTCATTGAGGTAATTCAAAGCTTAGGTTGGAGGCTTTTGAGATGTGGGTTTGGAGAAGGATGGAAAAGGTGAAA
>LYUA01000604.1:398999-409030 GCA_002093875.1 Calopteryx splendens | reverse complement strand
AAATGGCTTCAAAGCTGGATTAAAAAGTCTATTAATTCACAAGAGCTACTACAATGTGGAGTTTTTGAGCGATAAATTATAATTGACTCTGTGTACATACATTGCTACTTATGGACCATGTCCAATGTTGTATGTGTATGGCCAACAGGGCAATAAAGCCTATTATTATAACTATTATAATTTCACTTATGGCAAAGCTCACAGGGATTCTTTCTTTATAAGCATAAAAAGACTAAAATAAACCAGGGCATGAGGTTACACCACACTTAAATTTACTTACTTTTTACATACATCAGGTCAACATAGCATCCATAGTGAAATTAAGAATTAAACCCGTGATAAACAAGAAACCCTTAAGTGTTTTTTTATTCCCAAAATGTGCAATTAGGGATTGGAATGAACATAGTTTTGAATCTCCGTTTACCTACCCTGGGATAAAATATCATCAAAATCAATCATAGTAATCAACCCGATGGTCGCTTTGGTAGGTGAGGGTAGAGTTCAATAAGTAGTAAGCCCAAAGGCATGTGAAATTCACACATTGCGGTAGGCGGGCCAGTTCCTTTTCCTGTGCCACCTGTGGTTTCTCAGGATGACCTGGTAGCCAAAAGATCACACAGTTTGGATGAAACTTAGAGTGCTCAAAGGCATCACCCGGAATCGAACCCAGACCCTTCGGTTAGTAGCTCAGCTCTCCACCTACTGGACTACCATACCCCAGATAAAAGTCTAGTAAATTTTATGGCATGATGAATTGGCATACAGCAGAAGGATGCATTGATACTAACAAAGAAGGATGCATTGATACTACTACTAATAAATTTCATGTTCTTCATAATTTTGCAATTATTACCGAATTCAATGACCATTAAATAACAGTTTTATTTACATGCTATGAAAATTGATGAAATTATGATCAGTTATACAATTATGTGAAAAGTTGGCCACTTATCCAAGACATATGTTAACTTCTTCCAAAAACCATTTGGCGCAATAGTATAATAATATAAGTTAAATGCTAGCCTTTGGTGAACTGGGCCTAAAAGTATAGAAAAATGAAAAAAAGGGAAGGATTTTAGTGGAATGAAATGGTCATACTTATATTTTTCCCACAGTAACTGTCATAAAATCATTAAGCATGTAAATCATAATTAAACAGCCTTCTTTTAATTGACTGGTTCACTGAGGGTCAGTGTCAACAAATAAGACTAAAACCTACCTTTCAAATCCTAAATTCCTTCAGCTGGCATTTGTTTTTGAAGAGGAAGGTATGGATTCTACACTAATGCGAGAGTCTGGTCGATGCAACTGATCAGGGGAACAATAATCCTCGAGAAATATCACAGCCAAGTTTCTTATACGTGGATTCTGGCTTTTGGAAAGTCTAAGCATGCAGTCAACAATTGCAGGACATGTTATATCTGCAAGAATAAAACAATGCCATTAATATTAATAATGAATTGATATCCGTAAAGCAAATATCTGTTAATAATGTAACTAATCATAACTAGAAACATTTTTGCAAGACCAAGTCAACTACGGTCCCACAATCAATTTTTACAAATTAACATGAGCACACCAGCATTTTGTGCATTAGCACATCAGGTTCTCAATTTAATGGTGATTTAATTTGAGTCTTAATTGAGTTTTATTTTAGTTGTTCTTGATGTAATTAGAGTTTTACCTGATTTTGAATCCGGAGTAATAAGATACTGCAAAGTAGTTATTGCATTAAGTAACGTTTCAACGTTTTTTGTCGACAGGCAGGTGGCTACTATTCGCACTCCTCCACAACCAAGTATATACTCCTTATTTTCCGGATCTAAAATCAAAACTATTAATTGGATATCCCAATAAATTCCCCATTCAAAATACAAAACATTTTAATTACCTAAGCATAAGTTGCACAATCCAGCAAGGGCGTAGTGAATTAAAGTTTCAGTGCCTTCAGTTACTTGGTCTAGAAATAAATCTATCACCATCAACTCTCTAAAATATTTGTAGTTTATTGGATCATATGCAAAATTCGCGAGATTTGCCAGAACTTGCTCTTTGGCTTCTGCAAAAGGAAAATCATGGCTGGGATAAAAAACAAACATTATAATTTTTCTGGAAATCAAGGGCATTCAAGGAAGTAAAGATGCATAAAAAATGAATACCTATGTACTTACCTTCGGAATCAGTATCTTGAAATTCATTTACCAACTCTTGAAGAAATGGTCGCCTCGGCACTCCATTTTTTCCAGTGCGATGGATTAAATCTTCTTCTGTGCTAAACATTATTTACAGAAGCATATTCCATGACTCTCGCCTGAAATAATAGCTAGTTACGAACATATCGCTGTGGCCTCCGGACAAGAATAATAGCAAAATTATTTCAAAATAAATACATCGATTACCTCACAGCAACTCAAAAATAACAAATCTTTCGTCAAATATAATAATAAAATCATATAAAAACAATTTATCATAGCAATGCAATATTAAAACGAAAAACGTACAGACAGCATCAGCTCAATCCATTCAAATAAAAAGACCTTCCTGAAAATGCGCATATATGCGCATCTCGACCGTGATATTTTTATTAGGTACAGTTTGGCACCGTATTTCTTAAATGGCTACCGAAAGGACGGCTAACATTTGCTCAATAACTATACCACTTTTATCGCCGACTGACATCGAATTTTCCGCCAGTGATGAAGATACATAGCAGATAACTATTCGTCTTCCACAATTTATAATATGAAGCCTTCGGTGAGTCGTTTTCTGTTTGTATTTATATTCTTGTCTGCTAGAGAGTGAAATGAAGTTGTTCATTGCTACTGGCAGCACGGTATATATGGCGGGGTTTTGGAAAAGCATATTAATTATTTTATTGTTTTATTCGATATTTGATGATAAAAAAGCAATACATTTGATATTGACGAAAATTTCGTGAAATATTAATGATCGCCCTAAATTATGTTTTTTGCGAATCAATTTTCATCAAAATATGAAATGCCGCCCAGAGAATCCAATATGCAGATTGCAGTTTGATTGGGCGTTACCTTTCTATGGCTATTCCTGCTGCTGAAATATTTATTAGGCCTTACAGTTAAAGATAACATAAATTAAATGACCAAATTGACGAATGGAAATAATATATTTTGATTAATATTCATATCGCCGTGATATCTGGCAGTCGTTTTTAACTATCGCTCTGGGCGAATTCAGCAGGTGGTTAGGGATATACGTTTACCTGCATTAAAATTCCTGATATTTTAATTTTATCCTTCATTTCACTGTGATCCAAGTCCTAACCAGAACACTTTTTTATGATTTTAAAATGACAACAATGAGTAATTCTCAGCGCAAAATATTTTTTGCAGTGGTGACAAAGACCAATATCATAACTCGAAATATTTTTCTCAGTGTAATTTTAAATTTACTTCGTGTATAATTTTAATAGTTAACTATAATGTGGCAAATATCATCTCAAAAAGTTAGTGTTCAAGTAGATATTGGGCTAGAAAAAGTACTCAAGGGCTGGACAACAATATAAGTTGTGTAGCTATGAAATTGCATTTTCTTCATCTAAGTATATAATATAAGATTTTTTGTATAAGAATATTTTGTTTCTTACTGAGTCCATTATGCAATAGAGAAGGCTATTAGGAGAAATCCAAAGAAGCCAGGAAAAGTGGATGCAGGGATTTAGTGGCAATGAATTGTGGAAACTAGAACGAGGATAGAATGTCGGGTAGGCGAGGTAGAGGGAGGAAAGATTAGGAATGTTGGATGGAATGAACGGTTTGCAGAAATGAAGAAACAGTTATTGTAATGGTGTGCCCATCAGAAACCTACCTTAACCTACAGGTTAAGTACCATTAATAATAATTATTATGAAATAATGTTTGGTTGTTTCAGGGTGAATGTCACATGGGAACTATACTTGGCTTGTCAGGGGCAAGCAATGTTAATCAGTGGCATCAATTACTTCAATATCACATTATCAGCTTTGCTATAACCATGGCCAAACATGTTTTAATTTTCTTGAAAGGAAAATGTGAGCTCCTTACACTTTTTATTTATTAAAGTGTTCGTCTTGTACCCTGGATAGAGGAAGAATTTAGCATTTTCAAATGCAACTTATGTCCCTTTAGTAGAGAAATTTAAAATTATATCTCCAGTATCATTTCATGTAAAAAATACCAAATTTTGGATTTGTAAAAGAAAAGTTCTCCCCAATTGTCACAGAAACTCAAGTTTTTTCCCCATTAATTTCATATAGAATATTATAATTTACCTCACAATAGTCAACTCAAAGGCTAGTTTGAATAGTTTTAGGTAGAATTTAACTTGTGTTACCCAGTAAGGTATGGGCAATTCATGTATTCAGAGTAAGTGTGCCAGTTCCTTTCATTTTCAATGGCAGTTTCTCACAGAGTTCCTGTTTCCTCATGGAAGAACAGGCCCAACCCCCTGCTCTGTAACTTATCTAGTTATCCTACCAGGCCACTTCCCCTTCCCTCTCCATTCCATTGACCTCAAACCACCCATCCAACCCCCACCCAACCTTCCTCCCCCCTCTTCCCTTTCCTCGACAGAAGAGTATATATACCTACTCCTAAACTTGCAAAAATTTGTACCTAAAGATGACACCTATGCATTGAAACTAGTCATACCTTAATAAAAATTTGATGGATGAATACCTACATAGTGTTCCTCATTTCACATTGAACTTCCATGCAGTTAGGCCTAAAACCATCAAAATTATTCCAACATAATGCAAATTTTATCACTTTGATTTTAGATGCAATTGTCCACTGGTATTACTGGGAAATCTGCCCTTGAACCCTCATGTCAATAACTGGATGCTGAACCAACTACATTGCTATTTCATCCAAATTTTATTATATCCATGAATTATTTTGTCTTCTCCTCATGGTGATTACTCATTGATAAATTTACTCTTTATAGTTATTGCAGGCTCAAAAACTGGGGCTTTTAAAATGATCTTGTATTTTTTTAAATATGAGTTAGTATTTCCTTTGGCAGAAGAGTAATTATCATAATTATTTATACTGGAATATTATTTTCAATATCATGCACTCTAGTATCTTTTTTCCTATGTTTTCCACAGCAATGAGCATAAGCATAACATGCACAGAAATTTTCTAAGGAAGAAATTTTTGAGCTAGACTACCCAAATAATACATATACTAATTTGTGTAATGATATCAAATTAAATTTCACTGAATTATAATTTTGGTGATGAATGTTCGATAAACCTTCCTCATTATCATACAAACAATTATAGAACTCTTGATTCAATCAACATTATTCCGAAAAGTGAATGCCTCTAAGAGATAATCTTGCTGCCACATTCTTGATGGTAGCTGAGAAACCATATTTAAATCACAATAGAAAGTCGTGGGATAAAAAATTCAATCTGAACCTATCTTCAAGCACAGTACTTTATAGTCAAAGCCTGTCACTAGGCCCCATGCGATAAAATTCAATTTTTTCAAGTTGTATTTTGTAACATTTTTCTTTGAAGAAATAGGGATAGCTTGGAAATGGGAAAGTTTTCAGTTAGAGGTATTTTTTTAATAGCTTTCCCAAATTTCCATTATCAATGATTGGAGCATGTATGCTGAACTCTCCCATTTTCGATAGATACAACAAAAGTTATCATTACTGGAGATAGTCACTAATGACTGTTGCACTATTGTCTATGAATTACATAGATGAATGGATGGATAAAACTTCCTTAATTACTATATTTTAGTTAAAGGAATAATCTGATTCCCTCACACTGTGAAATAAATCACCACACCAGTGTAATTAGTAAGTTCATTTGCCATTCCACTGTGCACATTTGGTAGGTAACTTTTCTTATTATGGGAGGATTTTTTCAGTAGTTTGGACTTGTGCATATTTTTTTTTAATTTGTTATTTTTATGGCTTTTATTTTCTTGGGTCTTTTTCCGCATTTCCACAATCCACCCCAACCCTAACCAAGGAGCTAAGCCCACCAACTACTAAGTTTTAACCACCAGGGCATATGTTAGGGTTTTTTCTGGGTTTTCTACAAATATCCACTTTTATCTCTTTTCATCCACGAATGTATTCTTTATGTTTTTTCTTGTCTCGAGATTTGTTTGCCGAGAACTCTTTATTGTTCTTCTGACTCATAATTGAGATGGTACATTATGTCTCAACTTCAGCTTTCTGAGCTTACTTGTATTAGTTTTGTCAGCTATTAAGCCATTGCAACTCAGCAAGTTTTTCAATTTATTTTTAAGAAAACGATCTGAATGGCTCCTAAAAATATTGGGAAGAGCATTTGGTTTAGCTTAATAATTTCATGTGTGACTGGTGCAGTTATGACCCATTTGGTGGATGACCATGAAAAGAGTTAAAGAAAGCAAAAGACTACTTTTCAAATGCACAGTTCATCTTCACTCTATAGAGCAGCTTTCTTTTTATTTCATGAAAATTAATCCATATGCTAACATTATCCATGATATAAGTAAATGCAAGGGATTTAGTTAAGAAAGAAACTGACTACTATATTTCACTTGCATTCAACTGATCTGAGAAATATATTGACTAGTATCCAGTTTTATTTTTCTGTATTAATAAATTATGCAGGACCTAATTTGTAGGAAGCTTATTATAAAAATTGCACAATGATATATGAGGACAATTAAAACCAATTTAAATATTTGTGTAAATTATAGTTACCCTAAGTAGAAACTTTTAACAAGGCTTTATTTTAGAATGTAGAATTTTTTTCATCGACTTAAAAAATTTTCACATGGATTTTTTTGGCATGCTGTACCACCTTGTAAATCATTGAATTACAATCTCAATGTCCTGATCGTCAATTTTTTGTGTTCCATCTTCAATCTTATTCTCCTTTGGCTGATGCCCACCAACCACAAATCTTATTAGCTGTACAATAAGTATTTTCATACACATTACAATTTCCAGGCAGAGAAACTTAACCTGGATGGTGAGGGACGTTTTTTGGTGATGTTCATCACAGGTTATACATACCACCCCTGTTACAGAATATGACCTCTGGGCTGCGATTATTTTCATAAGGAAGTGATAACCATCCTGATCTTTAAATTCTTGCTTAGCAGTGGTGTTGTGATATTTGCAGGAGGGCAACTTATAGATAGTGTCACACTTTGAGATTTCCCATTGCAAAAAGTGTTGTTATAACGTGATATCAGGACTCTTTTATGATATTCCGATGCTCTGTGAGATGGGAGATTCCCTCTATCCATGTACAGTTGAATAGCTTGAAGAGCATGAAACTATGAAACTGGTGTTGTTACAGAATGATGGGGGACCTGTCTTGTGGAGACCTGGAGAAATTTAGATGTATCCATGATGGCTGAAACGCTTCCTCTAGATTTACCCTTGTATATTTTCAAAATATTAGGATAACTGATAAGAAATGTAACATTGAACTCAGTTTGGATGTCTTTCACTTTTCATATTTTTTCTTCTTAAGATGATTTTTATTATTCATTCTCACATTTTCAAATGCATAAACATATTAGAATAGTCCTTAAAATCTCTTTTGATGCATACAATTTCCAAGTGTATTTTTTTTACAACATCTCAGTGCTTTCTCTTAATTAGAAAAGGCACAACTAACGTATTGAATAACAAGGAATTTGAACGTTTGCTCTCGATATAAATGATAAGTCGTCATTATTCTCGTGCACTGCACGTCACACGGCCAGCATTTAAATGACCAGGTGTCGTGGCCAGAGAGGGATGTTTTATGTGCCGTGCGGGGAAAGCAATAACATACTAATCGGCGTTTAAAGATTTCCTCTGCACAAGAGGCTTATCAGCGATTTACGTGAAATAGGATCAGTTGGTGAAGTAATGTAAAAGTGCTTCTCACTTCCCTACGTTTGCCTCCAGCCTGTGGTATTACGGTGGATTAGCTCAGCAGCTCAGCTTGTCAGGGGCGTAGGCACGTGGGAGGCGTGGGGGGGGGGCAAGTTTCCCCCTCAACCTCACAGTTCTATCTCATGCATTTAGCAGAGAACCGCTGACTTTGATAGTCAACTAATTGAAGGGAGATTTCTTAGCCTAGTCAGAGAGGGTGACCACAATGTCTTCAGCCTCGTCGTTTTATGCAGAACACTAAGGCTTTCGGCGATAATATTTAGGAGCCGGAAACTGTCGGAAACGAAATTTCCTTCCCGACTTGTCCTCGTCTCGATTGGAGCAATGGTATTTGATTAGAATATGACGCAACGCCCCTTATTCAGATTAAGGTATTATTCATTATTTTGTAATGAAACACTGAAATAGATTAAAGACGTACTAAACAGGATGCATGTGTGAATAGGCAATGGCATCGAAGTGTGAAAATCTGGCATTTGGTTTGTTTTGCATCTTCTTCTCCGTCGTCATTATACCAGGGCAAAGTGCTTGGCAGGGTATTTTTGATGGTAAGATTCAAGTGTTACATGATTTACATGACATCATTGTGATTTGTCTCTCCATATACCCCCCATCCCTCCCCTCAACCCTATCACCATGGTTTACGCTACCGTAGCAGCTTCTAGCAAAGATCGTGAACATGATCTATGTCTTTATGGGAATATCTCTTTTTCTACAGATCTAATGGCGTTTAAGCAGGTCAAGCTCACCCCGGTCTTCATCGCCCGGTGATCTCCCTTTCCTCATCCTGAGGAATTGAATTAATATTAAATCCAAAACTGGGAAAATCCTCAGAAATGTAGAATTGCTAGTGGCTTCGGGTACTCGGCCACTGATGGACCACCACAATTACGATTGAAATTTATCATATTGATCGTGGTTTCGCTATGCGTTCAAAAAATTTGAAAAATTCGTGCCTTTCTTTCGAGAAAAATTATCGCAATGCAGGATTTTTTTATCGGCAAATTGTTTTCACCCTTTTCCCACTATTTTGTGGTAAGCTCAAACTGTATTTCACTGCGAAATGAGAAAAAAAAATAATAAATGATCTTGTGAGAGCGCTGGCGTGTGTATGAATGCGCGAGAGAAGGAAGAAGATATTTTCCTGTTCCTCGTGATAAACAGCGTTCCTCGGGGAAACGCCCAATGACGCATTCGCGATCCACACTTTGCTTCCCAGGGCCTGAAAATTTAGAACGGGTTAAGATAGGGTTAAGCTAGTGCATTTATCGGGTGCTTTTAAATAGGCCATAAAAAATAAGCATCCCACTTACGAGAGGTACATAGTACATCGTTTTCAGTGAGAAGGTAGAGGTTCCAAGTTTGTATTAGACTCTGGTGTTCAACAATGAGGCGTTCGGAACATTCTTTGAAGAAGCGCGATCTACATCTTTACATAACCACGGGTGGATTAAGGTATTTGGAAGCTCACCTCTTTCATGGCCATGGTTGTTATCATGTTGAATTTCCTGCTTTTTATACGACGTAGAAGATGAGAAAACCTAATTTTATATCTGCAAATAAACTAGAGTAAATACCATATTCCTGGTAATTCATTGGTCGAAGATATATTTTAAACTTTGCAATTTGAAAATGTCTGGCTTTAGTTACATAAGCGAAAAAATTCAAAATGCAAAAAACATTCACCTGAATTGGGATTCGAACCCGCAACCATCGATACCCGGCCGAGTGCTTTAGCAAGTTAAGCTACTCAGGTGTCGCGATTGTTTCGCATATGTACGCGAAACAGCGGGTGACTCCCCTACAGTTACTGTTAGTTTCTTGGCTTTCGTTACTTTTGCAGGCACCAATTTGTGGAATTGATTGTATTATTTAAAAAGATTCTGTTTTCTTTCACACCGTTTTACCACATAACATGCTTTTCTATGTTCACGTAGATCATTATCAGGTGCAATTGAGGGTTTGTCGCTATGGGGCGAAGGTTTATTCGTACGGTGAAGGTTGGGAAGAGGAGGGGAAGGTGGGTTCAGGTGTGGTAGGCGAGTTAATAGTCAGTTTGGTGATCAGAATGGGTAGAAGCCTGGACGGCTAACGCGGGGGGGGGGGGGGGG
>LYUA01000604.1:356974-368654 GCA_002093875.1 Calopteryx splendens | reverse complement strand
CCGCCCCCCCCCCACACCCCCTTACTTACTTCCCCACCGAGTCACCGGCGTCGTGCCAACCTTGTCGGTACTTCAACTTGGCGGTCGCATGCTTTCCCCATGAAGATGCAGCAGCTATGAGCTGCCATGTTTCGCTATCATTTTTTTGTCCGCGAACGTCCGAGAGGTCGCCTACCCTCTTTATCGCCCTGGCCTACACGGACACTTATGTGTTTCTCTTCCCTCAATCTCTAGGGCCCCCGTGCCCGGGATCAATAACCGGCCGGGTCGTGAAATTCTACGGCCCCGTTCATCATCATCATCTGTTTTTTTTTTTACTCACGCATTTTCGTCGTATTTAGATATAATCATGGGGATGTGTTGTTCTTATATATTGAAAAAAGAAAGCTCTCCATAAAATTTCCGCACGGAGGATTTTTTTCATTTGTTTGTGCGTGGGGTTGTCAAGGGCCAGTTTTCGTGAGGAAACTTTGGATGGAAACTGGAAAAAAAAAGAAAAAAACGCACCAGGGAGAAATAAGATGTCTGTCGCTTGCCATCCGCTCAGTTCAGATTGTCGTGCAACCCGACGTGAATCCATTGAATTATCCGCACGTAGTAAGTGCCTGCAATATTTTTATTTCAGCATTTTTGTGTGAATGGATATTTCAAGGAAAAAATTGTGTTTAACGCTTTGAATTAAAACTATTGTGATATACGTGTTAACTTAATAGTATCAGGCATGTCTTTGTCGAAATTACGAATATTCATAGTGAAGAAAACAGCTTTTTAGTTTCCGAAATTTACCTGGCGGTACGAGGTCCGACGCGTTCCATGACACTGCAGCATAATCATTCGCAAAGAGTTTGGTTAAAATCACCGAATTGAGGGGGAAATAGGGAGAGGAAGCGAATCTTGTGAACCCACAGCATCCCAACATTTCTTCCTCTATGGAAAAATAGTCAAAATGGAATAATGAACTTTCTGGACCGGTGCATATCAGGAGGACAACACGAGTTTTCCATGTACCGCAAACCATCGTATGCAGACCATGTGATAACCCTCTGAGTTTTCTCTCCACCATTCCTAAGAAACACGCCGCCTTCCATTCTGCCACCTTGTTGCAATGAGTAAACCCGCACCAACCTCCCCCCCCCCTCCCTCCTCCCCCCCTACTCTACTAGGTACGTTCTGTCACTTGGTTGAAATTAGCAAATCTAGCCCTGCCAACCAATTTCCCAACCCTTTCTTTTATACCCGCTAATCCATCCTCAGCTTCCTCCCTCACTTCCTCCCTCGGGCCATATACATATTCGGTGATTTCTACTGATTTCTTTGCACATGCTACAGTGGAGTGAAACGCGTCGTTCCACGTGCCTCCAATGAAATTGTGGAAACGGCTAAGTTGCTTTTTTCATTATGGAGCATAATTATAGTTCCCACGGATAGTTCCGCTGGTTACACAATACTTTAACTTAAGTAAATGCTTATAAATTGATATTAAACCAAATATACCGATGCACCGAACAAAATGAAGTTGCGACGACATGATGCGCCTAGTATAATGGCTAAAAGATAATTCTCACGATTCAGTTATTTTTTTCTTTCCGTGACCAAAAAGTAATAACAGAAGGGTTGAGTTCCAAGTATGAGAAAGAATTCTAGGCATCCTTCAAGGAAGCATAATAGAATTTAAATTTTGCGCACGCAAGCACATGTATATATGTTAGGAGGGAATCAACTCTATTATAAAATGTAGAGTAAGATCGTTCAAACCAAGGACACAGTCACTTGTAGATTAATAAGAAAACATGCGTGTTATTATGAATGGTATTTGCTCGTATACCGGTTAAAGCAGGTTTTAGGGTATTCTTTCAATATGTTCTTCTTCGAAATTATCTGATATAGCATTTTATGACTACCTACAATTTTTTCATATGATCACAAAATGTCCTCTAACTTTGCGTGTTTTAATTTTCATAATACTTCCGCACTTATCAAAATTAACCATCACAACAACTTCAGGATCATCCACATGCCTACATCCACAAGAATCTTTTTACGCAGGTAGGGTATAGCGGGTTCTTCGTTGTATATGATCCTGCTTCAAAAATATGCGTGGTTCAGCATCGCATTGGTAGAGTAACTTGTTATACAGCTTATAACCAAGATAAATTGTACTTGACCGAAGAATGCCTCATTGTTATTTTGTTTGGTATTGCTTTAATGGGTTGGTAGGATGTTTCTATGTCTGTTGTTAAAAATGGATTGGTCGGTTTGAATCTAAATGGCCTCGTTAATGGAATGAATAGTGCAAGGTGCTGTCTTAAGTTGTCGGGAATTTGAATATTCCGCCCAAACCAACAGCAGTATGAACGTCTGCCGCTAGATACCCTTGGTGTGTATTTCAGCTGGCAGTATGCAAAGCGGCATCTTCGTGAGTTCACGTGCTTCTGAGTTTGTATTGTTTAAGTTTTTAAAAGATAACTGGGAGTCTGTGGAGGATGGATGTGGAGAGAAAATTCGGGTCGATCGTCATCATGCACAACTCCAGAAACGATCGCGAATGCGCGTGAAGTGATCCTTGAGGACAGAAAGACAGAAAATCGATGACGTTTGTGATAGGGTTGGACGTTTATAAGGGACATATCTTTCTAGCGGGTGTACTGAAGATGTGACGAATTGCAGGGAAGTGTTCCCGAGGCCATCGGGTTTGAGCTGTGGACTGAGTGCAACCGTTCAAGATGAACCAAACTTCCTGCCCAGAGTCATAACTGCCCATAAATCATGGGTGTGCGGTTATTAATCTTAAAGAAAAAGCAGCCATCTTCACAGTGGAAAACATTTCGGAATTCGCTGACTGAGAAAAACACTCTGTAACGAATACAGCAAACAACTCGAAACACGTGCACTCAACGAAGATGACTCTTGGCAGACTAGCAGCTGAAATACACACCTAGTGGCACCTAGAAGTTTGTACCTCTTTTGGTTTTGGGGGACTATTCGAATTGTGCTTGATACCGATTTTTGTAGGACATAGAGACTAGTCACGTATCCATTTCTTAGCTCCGACTAACACAACACTAAACATGGTAATACCGTAGAGTACAATTTATTATTTTAAATTCCGCGTGATTTCAACCCCTTCCTCGTTACGTCCAACATTCCTAATATTTTCTCCCCCTACTCCGCATTACCCAACATTCTCCCCTTTCCTTCACATTATTCGACAGTCCATTGCCACTGATATATGCCTTGCATCCGCTTTTCCTAACTTCTTCCAAATTTCTCCCAACAACCTCTTCTCCTCCCCTACCATACTTAAAAGTTCTTAGTCTGTTTTCTTTCCGTTACACTTTTTCCATCATCCTCGACACCCACATCTCAAAGTTCTCCAACTTACACTCATCCTCTTGCTTAGCGACAGAGTTTCGGGGCATACAAAACTACACTCCGTATTAAAGTATTCACTTGTCTTTTAGTTCCTTGTCATCAACTCCCTTCTCTTCATAAAATCTTCTTTACCTGAAGCAGGTCTTTTTCTAAGTCCTTAAACCATTTTTCCCATCTTCCTCTAAAATACTTCTTAAATAGCTAAAATGTTCCATCTGCTCAGGTTTATATCCTCCAGCTTAAGTATTTATCTTATGCTTCCTATGTCTTTAGAACCTTATTTCCTACATTTTCCTCTCATTAATTCTTGTTCCATACCCTCCTCTGTAGTGCTCTCAGCAATGACTGTAGTCCGTGGGTGACTGGCTAACTGAAGCTTGATCGTCTGCAAATCTGACTGACTTGTTCAGTTCCGTTCTTTCGCCATTTCTTCGGCGCGTGTGTTGAAAAGTTCTGGCGATAACGGACAACCCCACGCTTTGCCCCACTGCACATGACTACCCGTTCTGATTCTTCATCCGCTCTGCGTACCTTTGAGTACTAAATCTGACACACGTTCTGGTTACGGATAAGTCGCCTATTCCTCCAGTGTACTCTTATTTAGCAATACGTTCATTAGTTACTTCCAGTTTACTCTATCCAATATCCATCAACGAAACGAATCGTTTATGTCACGAAAGCATTTCAAACGGCGTGCAATACAGCCGTTGCTCTTAGGGGCTAGAATTGAGTATTAAAGTAATATCCTGCGTCGCAGAGGCTACATTTTCCATTGCTATGAACGAACTACATTAGAGGAGGATTTTAAAATAAGAAATACTCAGTGTGGCATTAAGTAAAACGATTTACAATTTTTAAGGTTTTAATAACTTTAATGCAATTCAAACCAGTATGATGAGAAATTTTAAAATTGGGGTCGATTTTTCAAGGAAAAATATGGAATTCGAAACGATTTTACTCTTGTGTATTCAGAATGCCGGGAAAAAGATTCTTGGAGTTCTATTTTCTGTGGTCTCCGCTGCTAGGAAATAGAGTTTCTTTTCTCTCCATTGAGACTATTGATTTTCCCTGGATGCTTGATTTTGTATGGGATCCCGTTGTTGATTGGTCCATGACCCGATTAACCTGAATCAAAGAAATTCATCATCAGAGCGAAACAGCTTCAGTCATGGTAAGTATTAGATATCAAGAATGTCATGTTCAAAAAGCTCTCCTTGTTTAATGTAAAATTGTTTTTTTTTTCGATTTTGCCTTTTCATTGTAATACATATTAGGCATTGACGCAGCTTTAAAATGTTCCATAATGTTAATTTGTGCAGGCAATGCACTAGATAAGAAACACCAAGCTAGCGAGTCCTGTTACCTCGGAGTCCATGGACGTTTTGTGGTTTCCTTGAACTTAGGCGTAAATGTATTGTTCTCTCTGATTACTCACCAATAAAATCCTATTTAAATGAATACGTAATTAATTCGATCCACACCTTAGGTGATGAGGGCTTGATAATTCTCTTTGTGCCTTGTCAGCATTACTTACATTGTGCTTTTTGTTTTGTAACAGTATGGTAATTACCAGTATAATTCAATTATGAACTGTTGATAGTGGGTCATGATGGAAAGCGGTGTTATTTGGTATTTCATGTAAGTTCGGAATTTTAACTGAATCCGTTTTTTTTATTGGCGTTCAATCAGATTCCCCACGATTCTTTACAAGAGCTGGTAAAATAATTATGATATTTATGGAGTAAGACTACTAAGGATGGACGAAGGGAAAAGGAAACAGACTTGGAAAGGCCAAGAAGACCTAAATGTCAGAAGGAAAAAAATACTAACGGATGATAGTTTTAATCTAGGCTTGAGGATGAAATTGATTAAAACTTACACGTTGAGTTTAGTTTTCGACGAATGTTCGATACGAGCAATGAGAGCGGCAGAGAAAAGAAGATTGGAATCGATGGAAATGTGGAGCTGCCGACGAATGATGTAAACGAAATGGATGGACTGGGAAGCAAACAAAGGATTTAGAATGCGGGGGGATGAAGAGAGAAGCCTATGGAAGACCCTTACAACGAGAAGAGAGGAATAAATTGCTTACATCCTAAGGCACGATAGTTAACCATAATTATACGAAGCATTGAGGTGGAGAATTACAGAGGAAGGCCTGGGATAAATTACGATAGGCTGGTGATGGGGGACGTCTGCGCTGGAACGAATGAAAAGACAGGAAGGAATGTAAGAGGATAGCTCGAATGAAGATCAGTTGAAAACCAATCCTTTGTTTGTTAACCCTTGTCGATGAAGCTGCCACCCAAGTTTTTTGGTTTCAACCTCATTTTAATGATTTAGAAAATTTATTGATTCAAAATTTTTTTTCTCCATTATATTCCCTTAGAAGTGTGAACTGCGAAACGGGGCCACTTGGAAGTACCAGTGTAATTGGAATACAGTTGGTTATTGCAAGGTCGAGATTGATTTATGCCTTTTGGATAGAGAACATTTTACACGGGCATGGTGTTCCGTGAGGGCAAACCGTTGGAGATCAGGGCATTTGGAACATCCTTTCGGATTCAGGTTGATAATTCTCTAAAAGTCCTTATTCACCGGGCTTCTGAAAAAACATCGAAGAGACCATGGAGTGGCTGATGGGTGTATTTATTGTGGCGCGAGTTTTGAATATTTCGTTATACCGTGGTGAGAATAGGGCTCGATGCCAATGAAAAGATGAAACAAACGCTTCCCTTCCTTCCCGAGACTCATAAAATTGGCTCCTCCTTCGTGTCTCTATGTATACATTCATATTCTTGATAAGGCAATATGATCGTCTCCATTCGCTTTATTTTCCAGCTGAGGATGAAATGCGTATGAGATGCCATGTCCCAGAGTTCTCTGATCCGGTTGTGGAGTACGGTTTTCGATGGACCTGAAGTCATAATTTCGGATAAAAATGTCCGGTGAACGTAAGAGATAAAGGAACGAGAACGCGAGCAATGCGTTCTCGTTTGTTTTTCTAGAATCACTCACCTAAAATACAAATCACGCTGATGGAAAAGAGTCCAGAGATTTTAAAATGCAATTCCCAATGAAGACTGATCATATTAATGGGGTGGTAAAGTTTTCTCGATAATAATTTAAAGATAAAACTTAAAAGATATTTATAGAGCTTAGTACGACCATTATGATAATATAGGAGTAGGTAAGAAAAAATTTAAACGATGATATGATCAGTCTACAAGAACTTAAATAAAATGGTAGCGAGACCGTCCAAGGGTTGATATAACCGGAACAAGGTATTGGGTCACAGCCTTGAATGCTATATTGCCTGAAATGCTACTTGGAATAAATACCATACGCTGTTTCATTTATATCCCATTGATTTGTGTGGTTGTCGTTTTTAGCCTTCACAGCCCGAGCTGAGGTTGGTTTGCCACTATTGTGATCAACTAAACAATGAATTATTTCCACATATTCACAAATATTTGTTAGATAATTGCAACAGTTTCATTTAACATTTCTTTATTTGGTCTAGGCGTGTTCTGTGGAAGTTTTTTTTATCTGGTTACCTTGAATATCGAGATTTTTGGATCAGGGACTTGATTGTTGCACAAATAACTTACAGAGAGATATTTTTTTGTAGAGATGCTTCTATCTCTCTCTCTCTCTCTCTGGCTTCGCATTAACGGAGTTATGAGAAGAGTCACTTTTCACCGGGTGCATGTAACAATATTTTCAGGTCTCGCAAAAAAAGTTTGCTCGAGTCGAAATTCGCGACACCAATTTTACGATTTTTGCTTCGCGCGCGACGGGAACGACAATATTTATTCATATAGCCATGAAAGATTCCATGCCAGCCATGAAGGCCATGGGTTGGTGAAATTACGGGTATTTAGGAGTTGGTCCGGGATATGAGAATGTTTGTAATGCGGGCTGCGGATTGGGAGGATACCTAAGCGAACGAATTCTTAGGATTTAGGCGAAAGGTATTGTGTGGAAACGAATTATCACTGAGAAAACACAAAAATGGGCAAATTCCACAAGTGCAACATTTATTGCGACCTAGGTTTCGCTTATTACGGTACCATCACGTGCATCATCGCTTATTACAGCAACTGAGGATGTTGTAATAAGCGAAACCTAGGTCGTCATTAATATTGCACTTGTGGAATTTGCCCACTTTTGTGTTATACTAATGATACTAAAGCGTTCCCTTTCTCGGCACTGTCGTTTTGAATACCGGACTCATTGTGGGCTTAAACATCACATTGGAGACCCGTAACAGAAGGGGTGGACGAGAGGACCATCAGGTTGGGGAGTATATTTATTTGGGATAAATTAAGGCGAGTTATGACTAAGATATGAGAAGAGTAGAATGGACCGAAGGTGAATTACATGATGGACTGAAATCGGATTTTTTATTATGTTCCTTCGAGTTTGAACTCCTTCTGAAAGGAAGCGCATTGACCTATTTGGTTGAAATTTACTTTGCTTCAGTTCCGTTTAATGGTTGCTGAGAGTGGCTGGATAGAGTCTACCAATGATTTTCACTGTGCAGGTAAAATATCTGCAAACAAAGAAACGGAATTTGAAAACATTATCATGCCAACAAAAGAGTCTTTTTCGAAACTTGTCACCACTTTTTCTCGTATCTATAAGTCGGGCGGAAAGTATTTTTTGTTTGTAGCGCATTGGTGCATGTAGTGAATAAAAGGACTTTATCGTGGACTTCTGCTCGTGAGGTATTTTTATACCGACGTTCATTTTTCGTTAGAAATGAGTATGGAGTGGAAAAACAACGAGGCGTTTCTCAGGCAGAGGGGTTGTCACTTTCACCGTTCCCCTTTCCCCCAGTGCTGACCTTGGGATCGGAAGGATCCTTGGTAAATCCCATGTAGAATTCCGAAAATGGTAATGCCGATAAGCTTTCGTGGAATGGAGAATCCATACTGAAAATAAGCTTTCCAGTCTTATATGCCTGCAATTGCCACTCAGTCTGAAGCCTACTGTCACTTATTAGGACATTATATTATTCTATGATTGGTGATATGATAAAAAATGCCCATCCACCAGATGGAACATCGAGATCTTTCAATAACCTGCTTATCAAGCACCGTGAATTTTTTTGAGCATTTTGGATGCTTAAATTATTCTTCGCAATGAAACCCACTGTCCATTCATCATATATTTTCACGGATATGATGGAGTTCCTACGTTCCTTTTTGATCTTTAGATGCACTTAATGGAGCATTACAAGCCAGGAAGGCCACGATTTTCAGAAAAATTTCGCGATGGGGATCACACGCAGCGTGTGGTAAAAATGTTGCATTATATTGCAACAAATAAAATATTCAACATTTAGCGGGATTTATGGTAGCTTCGAAAGTGTATTATTTGGAAGGGGAGAGAGGTTGTAACTATGGCAACCGGGCGTTTCTATGGCATATAATGTTACCATGGTGGTGGTTCATTAAGACCTTGGAATTTTCGAGCCTCTACAATGACGAAATATTGACGACATGGCATCGATGAATTCTGAATTTTATGTGCACACAAGAATTGGAAACTATTATGAGGTCGTTGTGTCAAAGTTTTGTCATTTTCCTGGCTCGAAAACTCCGAGTACTTCCTGAATATCCTTTTTCCCCCTTGGCTGAAGTAACTGATATGCTACTGAAATCGACTATAGGAACGAGTGTCGCAATTGCGAAATTTTATTTAAAAACGTGACCCGTGTGGTTTTGACACCCTCGAAATGGAATATTTAAGGTGACAAATTCATTTCATCCTTCCTGATGCCTTTAAAAAATGAAACAAAAACCTTAAAATACCGACTTAAATCGAATGTAAGAACTAAACTTAGACTTACGTTGTTGTTATCTACCAAGTTCAGCCAATCTGTATTGGTTTATCTTCTCTAATGTCGCCCAATAGGAATACTCAGTTTATTATTTGACGTTAGTTTCAAACCCAGTGTGGAATAATGTTACCCTGCTAATATTTTAGATTTCGAAGGTTTATTTACATCAATAATTTATTGAAACCAAAAATTGAATTTCTAATAATGTAATGTCTATGAAGTCAATAATAATGCCGACGAGTCAATTTTCTGCTTTAGGGATTTTAAATTTTTTGACGCATCTTATCATGAAGATGGGACTTTTCACTCATCAAATCTATCAGTTCAACCTCCATTATTCTCGATTTTTAACTTTTTACTATGACGTTGTTTACGCGAATTGTTGACCACACGTGGCGCTAGGGTACGAACCACGATCGCACGTGATTGGAGAAAATCAATAACTCGTTCTCGCTTTTGATTGGACAGCTTAAAGACTTGGACTTAAAAGGATGAACATGAGCCATCTTTCGCGTTACTTACTTTTAAGTTCTTAAGTGGAATTGTGAACGGTCCCGCTGCCACGCATAAAAAGCTCCGCACCTAATTTCCTAAGTTAAAAAGTTCTTTCGTCAAGTTCTTGCATTCAATGTGAAGCGGTCCTTTGGAGATTTGTTCGGAATAAAAAGATCGCCGTATTTTGTCCTGGATCCATTTTCCTCCTCTCGTATTTCGCATTGATGAAATAGGCACTTCCCACGAGAAACCCGGGTGGAGCTTGAGAGGTAAAAGTTACACCGTAAGTCCTTACCGAGTACGAGTAATTTAGGATGTCGTTTCCACGCAGAAACTCGGATCTTGCACCCTCTCTCCTGCCTGGGAGAGGGTGCTCGCCCGTGAAAACTCCGGCACTTTACCCAAAATAAACGAGCGGCGGGTATTCAAAAGGTTCGGGGAAACCCGTTATCAAACGACGATGCCCCATTTGCATATTGGAACCGTAGCTTCCCACCCGAGCGTCCCTCCGCTCAATGCTGATTGCTATTCAAAGCCGCCACGTGTACCGCGGCGCGCCGAAACGAATTTAAAAAAATAAAACAGGATTAAGTATGACTCCGGAGGCGTCCGATTCCACAACCACGTGAGCTGAGGGGTTCTTGGGGCGCGGGGGGAGGGGGAGCGGGGAAGGAGGGGCCAGGGGTCTTATCGGGACGACCAGCTCTCGACGTCGTAGCTGACCCGCGGACGTGCGTTTCCGCCGCGCCCACGCCGTCGTACCACACGACCAATCCCTAATGTTTCTTACCTATTCTCGGAATTTGAAAAAAAAAAGGAGCAGGCGAACCGTGGGAGAAATACGTTTTCACTTCCGAGAATACCCTGTCTTCCGCGCAGCAGATGAATGGAGGGAAAGGGATTTTTTTTTTAGTGAATGGACCGTAAAGAAAAACTCGGCTCACGGGAGCAAGTGCATTAAGGGAGTTGAAAAATCGTGTCTGGAACGGCGTTAAGTACTTCTTCTTCTTCATGTCGCTCGAAGCTTCCAGATTTTTCCAGAAACCGTACAGGTAGGTGCGTCAGATCATCGAGGCGGGACTCTTACTGGGAATTCTAATTCGAAACGTGTGCCGAGTCAGTTTGGTGAAAAATAAACTATGGACGATCACTCTTCCACCGTGACGGCGGAACTTTGGAGCTGCGCTGGTCAAATGTTCGTCGGTAAAGGCATACCTTCCAATCTATTGCTTGTTCGAGCTACTGGTCTTATCCCTCTCCTTTTCACAAGTTCATTAAATTATCCTCAATGTTGAGAAAGGGACAATCATCGAAATCCTTTTACGTAGCCTTTGTTTAACGATTTTATGCCATTTCTTTGATTCTTTAATGCTATCTCATCTCGGAAGTTGCTTGCTCGAATGTTGAATTCAATTTCCTTCCATCGCATATGATTAAATATCGCTTCGGATACGTTGATTTTAGCTTGAGTGGACATATTTGATTGCTATTCTCACGATTTATGAAGGATTAATTTTGTTTTATCTCTTTTTTTAAGAGAACTATTGTGGTACTAAACCGACCTTAGGGATTGATTAATGTGATTGATTGATGGTGAAATTCAACATACAACACCATATTGCGCCCTTATAGAGGAAATACTTTTAGGCGATCATGTTTGGATCATACTTGGACATCGTATATCTTTTGGAAGTTTAAATATTTCGCGACAGAATAACATAAGAGGCACAAAACGAATTGTGCACTCAGTTGTTAGCTCAAGACTGAGAAATTAGTCCACCACTATTCATTCCAACGGATAAAATTATGACTAGAACTGGTTTTGCTAGCAGGACAAACTAATGTCAATTGCCACTTGACGACAGCCTTATTCAGTGATGCTAGTAATGCTAACGCAAATTTGAACAAGGTATATGTCCTCCAGAATTTAAAAATCATTCGCCTGAACCGGGACTCGAACCCTGA